>JAEAOA010001716.1:1372500-1507500 GCA_016746295.1 Potamilus streckersoni | reverse complement strand
TCATGGATCAACAACCACGACCACAACTGAGGAAAGCAAGAAAGAAAACAGGGTCAAAGTGTAAATTAACCTACTTAGTTATTTTAACGTCCAATTCACTTAGAATACATACATTTAAACTTATATTAAACAGTTGGAACAACCAAACAGCAACCTTTACTAATGAAATATTTAAAGTCAGTGAAGTAATATTAAGTAATCCGGTCATTTACAACGGGACGACTTGATTATATATAAGAAAGTTTATATGTTTGTACAATAAAATATAACATATACAGACATATACATTCAGGCAAGTACAACTGGTGAACGAAGAATACGTGGAAACTTTAGTAAAAACCCACAGAAAGCTACATGCAAACTTTCTCATCTGCCCACGCTGGCAAAGCCGAGACTCGAATCCACGCAGAGGTAAGATGGCAGTGATCGGTAAAGGGAAGGGCTTTAAACCACTCGGCCACCCGGGACCATTATATAATGTAACAAATGTTGAAAATACGGAACGCAAACTAGTTGAAATTTGTGAGAGAAAAAATGCACAAAAATATCACAGTTATATAAGAAAAGGATGCTCATCAAATACATGATATGATAAAGTGACCAAAATCTTCTCAATATCTGAACAGAAAAAATAAATACCATCACTTTAATATGAGATAACACTCAAGAATGTGAAGCTGATCCAATTAAAACCTGCAAAGAGATGAAAAACAGATACCATATAAAAGTCCGCAACCTGGTTTATGGTATCTTGAACAAGATAAAGGGTAAATGCAATCATATAAATATGGAGGCAATCACGGTGGCATTTAAACTTCGTTCATATTTTAGGCATAGCGTGGCTTCGAGCAATTATATGGTAAATTGTTGCCAGGCAACATTTTTACGATGCTCAGTTTAACATTACCCATCAGTTAAAAGAATTTCACATAATATGTTCCAAGACTGAAACTCAATAGAATTGACTAAATGAAAATATCGTAGACATGCATGCGAATGAAATATGCATGTTAATGAAGTACGAAAAACCCCACGAATACTCTAATAAGACTTAAAACTAGGAAACGATATGCATTGCTTTACATACCATGACAATAACACAAAAGATGTAGTAGGAACCTGCACAAAGTAGTAATAGAAAATGAGATTCCTATCTCCTGGGCCGCCTACGTCTCCAAAACCTTTTATGTTACCAATTTTGTCAGCGTCCCTGTTTAGCTCAAAATAATGACTTTCATAGGAGAAGGTTTTTCTAAGATATTTCGGACAAAATATGTTTTGTCGGGGCAGAAGTCTCTGAGATAGGAACACTCATTTCTCGACTACTATTACAGCCATGTTTGGTGATAGTCATTTAAATTAAAAATAATCCCTTTGACCTATGACATGGTGACATTAGTCTTACTCATGTAGAAAAAAACCAGAATTCAAGCTCAAAGACCACACCTGAAAAATTTTCAATTAGAGATTAAAAAACATATTGATATAATGAAAAAAATAATAGAAAAGATGAAATTATTGAAATGCTTTCAGGGTTTTTTTTGAGGTTGAATATATTACTAGTGACGATTTTGATAAATTTACAGAATATCTTGACAGTTTGGACATTATTATAGATAATCCAGTTTCCTTAGAGAAACTTGTTATATTAATAATTTTATATATACGTTTAATATACAAAGTGAACTTTTAAAATATATTTGTTATGTTTTAATACAGAAAAAATGGATTATATTCAATGTTTATGGATATGAAATTTCTTGAAGAGGTTATTGATGTTTTCATGGAAGATTCAGAATCTTATATTGACCCATCAGACATAGAGTTTATGATATTAGCAAAAAGTTTAGATATTGACAAATAAATTAGAGTCGAGCTTGATGTTTAAAAACACAATGTTGAAATTATTTTTTGTTGGATTATTTTAAAGTTTGCACAAATTTTATACCTTATCATCACTATACTTTTTTGATAAATATTTGCATGCTTACAAAACTCTCATTGGCAGGATATCTGTTAACATACTGTCAGTAATACAAAACTCGCGTATTAAGTTGTCCATATCGTATTTTATACCCTGCAAATAAGATCATATCTAGTCATCTTTTATAAGTGATACTTGCTGTTTTGCAGGCACTTTTTTGTCTCAAGTCGAGGCTCAATTCTTTTACACGCTGTTTCAAGAGAAACACCAACACCTAATATTATTAACAACAAGAAGAAATTAATGATGCTCCTCTTGTGATTATATCAAAGCTGGTCATTAACAATTGTAAATATGATATTGTCTGCAGTACTTGTATTTGTATTTGTAACATCGTTTTACACACCAAAGTTGTTTTATGATAAAATTTATAATATTGTATTAGTGCGTCAACATCTCGTTTTAGAATTTCATCTGAAATATGATTAAAATCAACGAGCTGCATTTTCCTTATGCAGTATTTGCTTATTTTCTTCACCAAATGTAGGAATCAAATATGACTCCTACATCACGTTCATAAAAATCTATTTCATTTACCAAATTGTTGTATTTTCTTTCTGTTTCATCAATAAACACAAGTACCAAGGTTATTTGATTCAAAGCAAAATTTTTGGGGATAAGATATTGTCTGATAATTGCATATACGACTAAGAAATTTATCAGCATTAATATTTGGAATAATTTTCGTCCAAGAAAGGTAATACCAGTAGAAATAGTTACTTTAAGCCATACGTTTTCTTTTTGTTTTGTGAATATCTTCTTTACTTCATTATATTTATTTCGTAATAACAATTCTCTAGTGCGTTGGAGCGATGGAAGTGGAACAATAACTTCATCACCTATGTCGTAATAAGAATTAAAGTTTGCTTAAAATATTGTTTGATCGACTTCTTTAAAAAATTTTATAGCTTATAATCGTCGAGATAACCAATTTCATCGTCAAAAATTTTGATTATCTTTAGTGATCTGTCAACAATGATTGGAACAAATTCTGGGTCTTTTTTACGAATCGTTGGTAGAAGTGCGTTCGAGTTTTAATTTATTATTAACTCCGTATCCGCTGTCATGGTAACGATTTTAACTATGGTTTTCTTGTCGTGGTAGTACATACCGAGATACTTAAAAAAGTTGAAACTTATTATATAACTCCTTGTTCCTTTTTATTCTTATTATCCTAGATTTCTCTAGTTTGTCGAGACGATCATAGTTAATGTTCCCCGTGTTGTATTCGTGTTAATAAGCCTGATCGTATTACCAAATCTATATTATTAGAAACAAAATGAAGCAATATTTTCTAAAACCAGACTTTAACTTTTTTGTTCTTCTAGACAACCATGAGGATGACAGAATCTGTTGTGGTCCTCGTAAATGCCTAACAAGAATACAATTTTTTCTTCATCTAATAATGGAGAATTTATTATTTGTAATTATAAACGTTTTCTTAGTATTTTCACACGTGCTGCTAGTAATTTGTTTCCAACATATTTTGTGTCTGTATGTGTGTGTGTGTGTTAAAATATTATCATAAAATTCTCTTGCAACGGTTATAATTGATGGTTCAGACATCATTTTATAGCATTGGATTAAATTTGATCACAGTGATCATGCCTGATTATTGAGTGTATATAATTTAAATGATGTCAATCCTGGAAACGGATGTTTAACAACGACAACATAAACTTGAAAATACATGGCCCTGTTATTGGAGTTGTACAATACTGTGTTGTTGAAAGACACATTTTCTGTACTACATGTTACCCAGTTGTTATCATCGTTTGATCCTTCCAATAAATTCGACCAACACTAGAATTTAATCAGCCGCGCAAATAAAATTGCCAAATAGCAACTGCAATGGGACATTTTATTTTAATCCAAAAGTTTTAAACTTCGTTAGTATTCAATATATGTCTATTACAGAAAGCGTGATGAAGATTATTTCAGCATAATATGTTACGCTAAGTTCCTCCTATCAGTGATAGTTTGTTATTGGCAATCATTTTTAGTTGAGCATAACTAACGATTTGTGCATGATTAACGTTTGGTAGTGGATAATCTACTTCCAAACCGAGAACTCGTTTATTTGACATAGATAAGTTTCCTGTCATTCTGTCGCCGGTTTGTTTGACAAATAATGACATATTGTTTGTTGTTGGTTCGTAGCGGAAACAGATCCCGTGAGTGCTGTTCAAACTTTGTGCAATAGCTCATATTATGAAAAATATATAAAAAATTATATAACAATGACAAACATATTAAATTTTGATACTGAATGATTAATCAAGCATAAACATAATAACTAACTTTCAGATTGTCATTATATTATTGTTGGTCGTACGGGGCCTGGTAAAGCAAATTTATTTTTAAATCTTTTGCCCAACGATAATTTTAACTACGACAAGAATGTATATTTACACATTTAACCCACAATAGGATAAATACGAATTATTAAGCAAGTAGCGCTGGCGACGACGTATTTTTAATAAAACAACCAGATGTATTAATTCCAGATGATGAACTTAATTCGTTCGAGTATGAAATAATTGTAGTTAATGATATTCCTCTAAACAAAAAGGAAACAAACATGATTAAGTAATTTTTTTTATCGTGTAACAAAAAATGTAATTCAGCCTATCTCGCAAAAGGTTTCACAACGTTGACATTTTTTTTACGGCAAAATGCGGGTGTTTTATATTATTTCCAGGATTAGATAATGTTGATGCAAGAAATATTGCGGTGATGTAACAAATTATAAATTGATTGAATTATATCATCGAACAACCAAATACGAATTTAAATTTCTTTTTTTTTCTTTGATAAGCTAGCGCGTAGTCCAGCAATGATGTTTAGTTGTTGTACTGACATATAATTATATACGAATTTTCTAGAGTGTATAAAAAGTAAACAATCGATCATCACAAATATTCGACTTACTAAAGAAACTTCCATCATCTCAAGTTACTTTTAAAAAAGGGTGGAAGAGTCACGTCGAAGAAAAGTGCAAGTGGAAGAAGCAACCGTCAAATTTTTAAAACCAGTTAATGAAGCAGTAATTAGCAAACAACCAGAAATATCTGCGTTATCTGCAGAAAAAACTAAAAGAAATACAAGAAAAATGTTTTTTTTAGGTTAACCCAAAGAAAGATCAAAAGAGAAAACCTAAAATATTGAAGAGGCACTTGTAAGACACATTGCTTAACGGACAAGCTAATAAACAACCATCTTGCACTTCGGTATGAAATAGCAAGAATGATGGTTACTCCTGCCAAGTTAAAGAAGTTAATAGAAAATTTGCCAAAACAAACTGAAGAAATGTCTGAGTAACAAAAATGATGCGTAAAACTATCATTTAAAATGCCTATTGATAAACATAAGATTTTATTGAGAAAAAGTTAGATAATAGATACAAGATTCCGAACTTAATGACTTTATTCAAAAAGTATCTGGCAGATGACAAACTTACCGATCTTAATAACATTCAAAAAAGGAGTGATAATGATTACAATAAGCTACAATGAATTTTATACAATAAAATTAGGGATGTTCCAACAACAAACGAAGCTAGCAAAGAGAGATAAATGCTAGCTATGTAGATAGATTGAGAGAGATAGAATTATTGCTGGCGTTTTAAATAAAACAGCAATAGAGTACAAAACGGAAAAATATGATAAAAACGGAATTTCAAAAGTCTATATGATCATAGAACGAGATTACCAGAGAAAAAACTGGAAAAAGTGTACAAATTTTGCCCATGTGCAGAAATAGTTGACCATCTTATATTATTAATATCATCCAAAGAAGCTAGTAATGAAAGTGTTGAGATCGATAACGAAATCATTGTTATACTAGATAACCTAAGATCAAGCGGATTGCTAACATTAAATGAGTACACAATGATCTTATCTAACAACCTTGGTATATCAATTAAAACGCCAAAAACATTATTACTCGATTCTTCACAAACTATTCTGTGCACTATAATCCGTCAATCATACTATATTTTGGTAAACAATACGAGATCGGATTAATTTCTGATATTGTATGGCATTCCAAGGCAAATGTAAAATCAAACTTCAACCACGACTTTACAATGAATTCTGGTCAACTGCCCCATTTAAAATACCACAGGGAGCGCATAATCTAACGGATCTCAATAAAACTATAAAAGAATTGATAAGAAATTACACTGCAGCAGACAATTTTGAGCTGGCTCCAGAATCACATTATTAAATAATACGATTATCGATTTCGCACCAGCAACTAGTATCAAATAACTGCTAGGCTTTAAAAACAAAGAGTATGGCAGTGTTACCGAACAAAGTGAACTGCTTTTCACCAGATATTCAGTCATGGTCATTATTGCAAATTACTCGTAGACAAATAATATATTATCCGACTCCTGAAAACGAGATCACAAATATAATAATGCAACTAAAAGATGAATCAGGGAAGCAAATAGATCTTAATAATGAGATTGTAACGTATTGCTTACACATACGCATTGCGTAAGAAAACAAACGAGAACGTAGATATCGCGCATAATCTATGTAGACCTAATTTAATAAAGATCAAACCAAAATGTTTATAGAAGAAAAATTGTGGGTGGATTCTTTGGAAATATATTTTAAAAATTTGCAGAATATTTACCATGAATTAGTACAGTAACACCAATTGCAATGAATGCGGGTAAAGCTTTTGCAACAGAGGTTGCTGGTTCAGCAGTCACAGCGGTAGGTGAAAAAATCGCTAATAAAATTGAAGAGAACAATGCTGTCAGCATTGAAAATGAAACGAGCAATATCAGATATTGCACCAACAAAAGAAACAGAACTAGCAATGATAGATACAAAAAACAAATTAATGTCGCCGTAAAATAAATAAAACAAGACAAAAGTTATATTATTTTAGATCTGAAAATGCAATTTTTTGTGCGTTGATTATAAATTTAAAAAATCAGCTAAAAGTATCCTGAGGTCATAGAAACATACGATGTTGATGATACAAGAAATTTCGAGTATGTCGAGGGCGTTGATGATGACTCAAACCAACAAAATAAAGTTGGTCAAATAATTTTTTACACAAGAAACGAAGAAGTGTTTTTATTACGCACAAAGCTGTGTTAGAAGTTCGTGGTAGAATTTTAGATTCGGCCGATAGTGATATTGCAGCTGGCACAGACATTGCAAAGGTTGGAGTTTGTTCAAAAGTGCACGATATCAACTAGCAAATCAAACTAGATGATACTGATAATTGCTTACCAGTAGCAAGCACAATATTAAATATTGTTTCTTTTAGAGGTGATTATTCGAGATCGATGGCAACAAATATGATGTGGTTCAACGACACAAGACTAAAACAAGCTTCTGGAAGTGAGTTTCGTACTGGTGCTGGTGATCATGGCGCAGATAATAATTCAATCGCAAATTCTGCTAAGAATGCAGCTGGTGATATTGGAATGCAATAAGATTAGTAATTATAAACGTAGGAGAGCAGCGTGATAACGAGGGATACATTAAACGAAAAGCGCTTTCATCAGAATCACAGCTAATAACAATGATGTTGCCGTTAAACACGATAGGATTTCATGTACACGTTAAGATCTGTATAAAATCAGAATAGAAATAAAATGGAGAGGTTTGATGGAGAGGTTTTTCTTGTTAACGATGGACATGGTTGTGATGTGACGAATTTTAAAACTTAATGAAATTTAAGGTTAAATAAGTTGTGCTTTGAAGTTAACATAGTCAAGCCAAAAAAGGTATTGAGAAAATTCATTGATTATTTCTTTCTTTCAACACTTTAAAGGATTACGTTAAGCTTCAGTAGTATTTGACAGGATCATTTTCCAGTACCGTGACATACGTGCAATAAAACGTCCGTCATATCAGTTCAAAAGGAGCGCCCGTCAAAAATTTATTTTTCAATGGATATTAATGCAGCATATTTAAGGCTAGTGATATCTGATGATAGACATGATTATTTGGAGAGAATTATATGAACAACTATTTCCTATTGGTCAGGGAAATCTAGGGGGTATACGTTGAGAAACTAACAATTTAAAAGTACGTAATAATTTGCCCAAAATTCTTTTGTCCTACTTTTCTTGATAGAAGAATAAATCCAATTCCGGGGAATAATGCTCTAGACTAGAGAAATAGTGCTTCATCGTTAAAAAAAACTCGTAGAAAGGAGCCAGATAGCTATCATAGAAAGGAAGACAGGATATAGAATATTACACGGTTGTGTGGAAAGAAAGGGCATTAAGGTATGCACTTTTAATTTCCATTTAATATTCTATTTAACATTTTGGATTTGTTTTGAAATGTATTACTATGATTCACGCATGTATCGTGTATTTATTTCGTAAAACTCTATTCATATCTTGTTTTGATACCATTTAATTCTTTATAATTTTACAATTATTAGAACATTGAAAGAATTGACGGATTGCATCTAATTAAATATTCAATGTGTAGAATTTCATAAGGATTTATGTTATACTTCAAAATAATTACACATTATGTCAGACATACACAAATTGTTTGCTGCAGAAAAATAGGGTCCACGAATATCAAATTTTTCAAACTGCAAAAAAGCATAAAAGCCAATGCAGAAGCAGTTTGTAGCAAGAGTTTAGTGTACTTACTAAATCCATAGTTCCAAGCACTGACTTGTCACATAGTATTTCATACGTAACAGGAAGTCGTTTCTCTCTCTAGCCACATTGCTTATTTCTGACAGTTTTCAGTTTTCGATATATTATGTAGTGACAGCAAAGAACTAATATGAGTTCACGGAGTATGGATACCAAGATGCAAGCATGAACGCCGATTACCAGCTGTATAATGTTTTGTAGTATGATACGTCAGGTGCAGCATCTGCGTACAATGTGCAACAAAGTAAATCAAGGTGTCCTCATTCACAACGGGGGTGGGGAGGAGTGGGGTTGGGTGGGCAAACTAGATCCTGGAATCCACAATTCTACCATTAGTAAGAAAGACTTGAAGGTTTGGAAGCCTGTAGAATAAGCAGATCTGGTGACTGTAGCCAAAGAAAATTCATACAAGAAATTTATGTTAAGCTCTAGGTGAGCAGTAGACTTGCTGGAGGAAGGCACTCGCATGGTTGTTCCTCTGCTGTGGGTGCCAGCTGCCAGAATCGTGCAACCTATAAAACGAGACAATGCATCAGCTATAAATTTCTTCCCTGGTATGTGTTCCACAATTATGACAAAGCCATTAGTTACAGCTGTTAAAAGTCAGGCTTCGCATTATCTCCATAATGTCAGGACTCTTAGATCTGGCCTTTTTATTATTGCAACTGTAGTCTCATTGTCACAGTGGAAGAGGAGATTCGTTTGCTTCCATTCATGACCACACAACACTGCCGCCATCACTATCGGATATAATTCACAGAAAGCTATATACTATTTATGGTTTACTTAAGGACTTAGCTCCTCTGGCAATGAGTTTGCAAGCTAGCGACCTCTAAAATAAAACATCCAAAACCAACAGACCCTGAAGCATCAGTGTAAAGTTTCATATCTGCAGAATAAGAGATATCATCATACAATAAAGAAATTCCATTCCACTGATTGAGAAAACCACTCCACCTTTGTAAATCTTTCTTGCATGCTCTGGAAACATATATGTGATGATGTGTCCTCCTAACACACGTAGATATTTGCAATGAATATGATACAAATGTCCTGCCTGGGACATTTACACAGCAGGCAAAATCCAAATTCTCCTAGGAGGCTTAAGAGTTCATGTTTAGTTACAGACTTTATTTTGAGAAATTCAATCAGAAGAGTTCTAATTATTTCTATTTTCTCTTCTGGTATTTTTGCTTGCATGACTAAAGAACTCCTAATTATTCCAAGCATGTGGTAGAACCAAGAGTTTATGAAAAGGAAGTGTAATTCCCAAACGAGCAAACAACATTGTCATGATGGCCATGGTTCTATCAGCCATGTGTTGAGGGTGATCAATTGTAAGGATGTCATCCAACAAGTAAAGCACGTTGTCAGTGCCATAATTATTCATTGCAATCCAAGTGATAGCTTCTGACAGTTGGTGAAAATCTTTGGTGAAGACCGTGATCCAAGCACTAGACGCACCTAGGAATAATACTGGTTATTCCATTTAATGCCATGAAAGGGCCACAAACTAGGGTGGATGGGGATGAGTTTAAATGCATTGCAAATGTCAAATTTAAATAGCTACGCCCCTGTACCTGCCTTTCTAATTGTCTTTATGACATCATTGACCTTGAATATTTCAAGAAAATTCATGCTTGTCAATCAAACTGTTAAGGCTCGAGTGTTTTTGATCATTATGCGGGGCGGAGAGATCAAGAATTGGTCTCTTTTTCCTGGAGTATTTACCCTCAACAATGCCAATATGATTTACTCGGTAAATGGGGTACGGTGAAGAATCAAAAGGTCCTATCAGAAAACCATTTTGTTTCTCCTGTTCTATAATATCTTGAACTATGTGTAGTTGGTATCTAGCAGAAAGTAGATTTTTACATTCTAAGGTTGCTGAAGGTTCTCTCCGAATACCCGTATGAAAACCCTCACGCAAACCAGTTATTGCATATGTTACAAACTCAGTATCATGATAAGCTTGCAGCTCTTGAAGAAGTACACCAACATTTATAGGAATAGTGGCAGTTATAGGTATGGAAGAAATATAATTTTCTTGTTATTACGTCTCATGCCACACCAGGAACAGCATAGAGTTAGTCTTTATTATTTTCTTTAGTAAGACTTATTGGTTTAGTGGGGTTGTTGTTTTTCACTCTCCGATCACAAGTGGCCTGAGGGTGGTTATTCTTGCACAATTTACATATATGTAATAAATAATGTAAGGTTTGCCACAACTGATCTCATTGAAACTGTTGCATGTTTGTTTCCCATTGAACAGAATCACTGGACGGCCACGCCGATTCATTGGATCATTAATAGCCAAGTTGAAATTCAATCATTTGGCATTTCTTTAAGATTGTTTACTATTAAAAGGTGTCGTGAGGTTTGCTGGATAGAAGCCAGCAGAGTGTAGGGTACGGCGGCAATGAATACAAACCTCAGTCCTTCTACCAGAGAAAAGAACAAGAAACAACTCAGTGTCCAGGGATGACTATACGACAATATTGTGTTGTATTAAATACTGTGCAGCCTTACGCGAGAAAGCATTATGATACTCGTAAAAACCAGTTCCACTGTATTTCAGATGTAGTTCATCAACAAAATCATCATAAGAGTCCAATTCAGGTCTCCAAAACGGATAGCCCTCACAGAGAATGTTTATGTATTTAGAAAAGGCTTTACGAAATTCAGATATATTTAGTCTGCCAGCCAAACGTGGGTCATTCGATTTCACAACAATTTGGTTGCCACCCTGGTCAATAATTTGTCTCTGAACAAGAATCCATTCCAGGTATCAATAGTTGGGCAAGATTAGCGTGTTTACCATTAATTATGTCCTTGCAAATATGGCTGGGTACAATTCTACCGGCAGGAGTTTGTCAACAGGCACAGTGTATTGCGTTGTTTTGGAGAATCTAGTGATGTCCCCGCTGCGCCTAGTGAGAGCAGACTGAAGGTTTAAGACACTATACGATTGACATTTATTCTCAGCAGCCGGACTCCATGCAGCGGCTGTACTGCGCGGTGATATTGTTGTCGCTGTGGAAGATTGTGTAAGTGCGGCGAAAAATGGCTGTAATTCGGCTGACTTTTGTTTGATAGCTGCTACGTTCGACATATTGAGATCACATGACGTATCAGCTGTTTCCAGGTTACGTGACGATGCTGTTGACATATATGCATCTCCCATCTGGTCACGTGATGATGCTCTTGAACACAAAGACGAACCACCCGTCTGGTGCACATTAACTCTGCACAGTCGAAGATGTTTCTTTCCGATAGTAAATGAGACTTTGATATTCTTCTCAGCTAGCTGTTTAACTCGAACTCTTTTTAGCTCGAACTCTGCAATTTGGATGCAGGCCAATTTTCTGGTATGTCCGCCTAAGTTGAACTTGTCGCCGTGATGACGTCATTGTTATGATCTATATTGCCAACTCAAGTCAATCGATTAACAATTTGTCTTGAACTACCAGAAGATAATGGGGGCTGGATACAACATATGGTCCCCAAGAAAAACGAAAAGTAACATCCGGTATCAAACAAAGAGAGGAAGGACTGTAATTGTTCGTTACGCTGATAAAATTTTTAAGTTAGATGTGGCGTCTACAATTCACTGAAAAATATACCTCTTTACAAGCATCGCAGCTGCTGTATGAATGCCTCAAACAACTCACATGCTCCAAACTCAGTCATCTGATTGGGTCAACATGACAACATATCTAAATTTTGTTACTAGCTTATTAAACATAATGCGGACTATAATGGCATCACTTCTGGTAGAGAAACCCTAGTAGACAAAGAGGAGTCCGAAAAAGGTGCTACAGAAGGATGTACTGTGTATTATTGTATCACTCAATATATATAATTATAGCCAGTACCGGATTTACCATTGTGCTTAGGTGTGCTTAAGCACAGGGCCACTGTTAGTCGGAGAGGAGGGTATCTTGGCAAAAAAATTACGATTGATTTTTTAAACGTTTATGGCTATTGTAACTACTCCTAAATTTCCTGAGTATATATGCCTGTGTACCTGTTTAGGTCTACCGGGCCTACCTCCTTCAAGGCCCAAGTAGGAATCCTCATAACGTAACTAGCACATGGCATAATTTGTCTTAAATCCGGTACTGCTTGTGGCATATTTGATGAGGTCACTGCTGCTGCACTTTTTGATGTAGTAAGACTAGATTATTTATACTGGATATTAACTTGGACACATAGGTTATGTTACTTTTTAATACAAATGCCCTTTCCTACCTAGCCAGTTAAGTAACTTGTTTGCTTTGCTCATCCTGATTAAAAGCACAGAAGCTGAACTCAACATACATATTATTTTCTGTCTAGGCTTTAGTATTACTATTTAACGAAACCAAGAACATTTGCCTTTGTTTGGCAAATCTTTAGGACAAATCAGATAAAGAATGGAAATGCTTTGCTTAGAAACAACTAGTGGATGCAACATCTGATTTGCTCAATTACTTCAATGAAACCTAAACAACCCTAATCCAAGGTTTATAAACAATATATCTATAATTTCTTGAGGCTGGTAAAGATGAACAAAATTAGTACATGTTATGTAGAAAAGAAGGATTATGATGGTTATAATTGTATTACTCTTCGATCTCCTAATTCGATTCACTATTTAGACGTCCTGGCGATTCATGGCAATTACGAGACGTGACAAAACTGTCAATCAGTAATAGTACTGAGAAGAAGAACTGAGTATAATGACCCTCATGATTGCTGGAGATGCTAAATTTGTTTTCAACGTTATGGCGGACAGTTTAAACAAACAATCTTACTCTGCACTTTTGTCTTTGCTCTGATATAATCTTTGAGCAGAAACGCCCACTAATACTAAAAATTAGGAAAAGCATTTATTCATTTAGAAAATTCAATTCAGTTAGCACTCCTATTCAACCAATCTATCATAATATTAATAACATCGATAATCTTCAATTTTAAGTCATTTCCAAATGTATTTGCACCTTTTTTTTTGTCGCCAGTTGGCATTCATTGCAATGCTAAATCTTACGTATAGTTGTCTAGGAAGCACCAGAAAGTCTGAACTGTATATCTGTTATAGTTGTAAACCTAACTATATGTAAAAAATTATATTTATGTATTATCTTTAATATTCAATGCAGTCAGTACCTTTTTGCACCATTGAAATAATTTATCAGCTTGTTCGGTAAATCCGATGAATCATTTTTGTCTGGAATCCTTTTGTTTTTATCTGGAGGTATTATGTCGTCTTTGAAATAACTAATGCTAGCACGCAACCAGTCCACGTCTGACATGCAAAACTATTATTCTTCTGCCCAAATAATTCTTAAGCTGTTTCCGACGTAAAGGCTTTTACCAGCATATATTGAGACATGTAACAATCGTATGCACTTGGATATATTTAAACTCTCAACGATCAAATATATGTGATAGTTGGTCAATTGTATACCTAATATCTTGAAACGTGCATTATATACTAATTCCGGAGAGCTGTAACTCAGAATTGTTTCTAGTACGCAATTTTCACATAGGCTTCATGCATGTGTAATAAATATTCACATAGGCATCATGCATGTGTAATAAATATTCACATAGGCATCATGCATGTGTAATAAATATTCACATAGGCATCATGCATGTGTAATAAATATTTACATAGGCATCATGCATGTGTAATAAATATTGACATAGGCATCATGCATGTGTAATAAATATTCACATAGGCATCATGCATGTGTAATAAATATTTACATAGGCATCATGCATGTGTAATAAATATTCACATAGGCATCATGCATGTGTAATAAATATTCACATAGGCATCATGCATGTGTAATAAATATTCACATAGGCATCATGCATGCGTAATATATATTCACATAATTTCAGTGTATCTTTCTTATAATCATAGTCTTGAAGATCTACAAATGTTTTCACGTTGCAATTCTTTCTGACATACTGATCAGGAATGCTTGGTTGGTGTTCGTGATAGCAAACTGTTTATTTTCACATTTCTATCTATCGGATGGAATATGTTTGCTTAGTTTAAATTTTGTTCGTATTCATCCGTGAACACCATAGCTTCAGCAGGTTTCAATTGATATTTTCATGCGCCGTTTCTGAGCCTTCGCTTTATCCATATTAACATGGCTTTTTACATCCGGTTCATCCGTAAGATGTTTGGTAAAATCTCTTGTTGATTGATTTGACGGAATGTGTTTAAAGTGTTTTGATTTTCCAGGATATAATGTATAGATATGTGCAATAACTGACAAACGGAACTATACCGTGCTTTATATCTTAAAATAATTTTACAAGTGAACTTTCGTCACCTCTCTTTCTTGAATATATATATATATATATATATATATATATATATATATATATATATATATATATATATATATATATATCCCAGTTAACATTACATTGTCAGCATTGTGCAGTATTCTACGATACCGATCACCTTGATATTGTATGCATGTGCACGACACGTGTGCATAAAGGTAGTAAAGTGTTTAAAGAGCTATTTTGTAAACAAACCATGTTCACATGAAGTAGACTTTAGTCTTCAGTTTATTAGATTTGTTTGAGGATGAACTAAAACATGTTTCGTCTCGTTGAAAGCACAGATGAGTAAGTGAACAATATGGAGGGACTTTTCATTAACAAAATGATCAGTGCTCTCTGGAGTATGTACAAATAACATAGAAAAGCATACCGAGAGCAATGGCTAGCCCATATCTATCAGATACGTACAATTTATATGTGAAAATACTAAATAATAATAATAATAATAATAATAATAATAATAATAATAATAATAATAATAATAATAATAATAATAATAATAATAATAACGAGGACTTTATATAGCGCCTAAACTTTAGAAGCTCTAAGCGCTTTACAAAATTTGACAACGCTTAAAAAAGAATATGAAAAACAAACCATATATAGTGAAATGATTATAAAAATTAAAAACAAACACCACAAAATTAGAGACAGAAAACATGCTGTAAAATTTTTTTAAGGTAAGGATACGTTAAAAAGAATAGATAATTAGGTCATTATGGCTGTTCTTGCAGTTGAAACAGATGGGTTTTAAGGTAGCTCTTGAATGAGATCACTGTCTTTGTGTCTAAGTGCAGTAGGCAATTCGTTCCACGTTGATGGGCCCTGGTATGCAAAAGAACGTTGTCCATATGATTTCAATATTGAGAATGCGAGTGTCAGAAGAGGAGTTTAAGCATTTTGTAGGTGTATACACATGGGTGAGGTCAGATAGGTATGTTGGACTTGAGCCCGTCAGTGAAACGTAGCACAGAGAACAAATTTTGTGTTTAATTCTGGATCGTATGGGTAGCCAGTAGAGAGGCATGCTCTGATCGTGTTATTCTAAGGATGACCCGAGCAGCAGTGTTTTGAATTTTTTGAAGTTTCTGAAGTAGATATTGTGATGAACCAGGCAGAATTGAATTACAATAGTCCAGTCTTGAAAGTACTAAGGAACACACAAGTGTTGTTTTTTTTTTTGGCATTAACTGACAGATAATTGCGAATGGAGCTGATGCGTCTCAGCCCAAGATATGCAGCCCGGCAAATGTTCATGACATGTTGATGCAATGAGAGAGTACTGTCAAGAGTGACACCGAAGTTTCATACTGACTGCTTGAATTTAATGTTGGTATTGCTAATATTTATTGTCTGAGGTAAAGGATGTGTATGAGAAAGTCTTTGTTTTGTAATCAGGATGGCTACAGTTTTATCATCATTCATCTGCAGCTTGTTACATGTCATCCATGATTTCACATCAGAAATGCAACTCTCTTTGTCTTGGATGGTAGCTTCAACTTCAACTGGATGGCTGGATTTGTATATTTGAGTGTCATCAACATACAATTGGCAAGAAAATGGATGATGATCTATGACACTTGAGAGTGGCTGAGTGTACAGAATGAAGAGAATAGGTCCAAGAACATACCCCTGTGGAACAACACAGCATAGATCAACTAGGCTGGAGTGTTTTCCATTTGCAGACACAATTTGTGTCCTGTTTGCCAAGTAGGACTTGAACCATAGTAAGGCCGTATCGTGAATGCCAAATACATACTGGAGACGGTGAAGTAATATATCATGGTTTATAGTGTCAAATGCTGCAGATAAGTCAAGGAGAGTGAGGACTGTAGTCTTTCTGTTATCCAAAGCAGAGAGAAGATCGTTGACTGCTTTCAGAGGAGCGGTTTCAGTACTGTGGCGAGGGCGATATGCAGACTGTACATTGCTAAAAAGACTGTTTGAATTTAGATGAAATACAAGATTGTTTACATGAATGGGAGATTAGAAACTGGGCGGTAGTTCTTAAGATAATTATGGTCAAGTGTTGGTTTCTTCAGCAGAGGTTTTACAATGGCAGTTTTGAAAAATGATGGGAATTCGCCAGATGAAAGAGACGTATTAATAACATCAGTTAGTGAAGGCAATAGGCAACACTTATATATATATATATATATATATATATATATATATATATATATATATATATATATATATATATATATATATATATATATATATATATATATATATATATATATATATATATATATATATATATATATATATATATATATATATATATATATGTACACACAGATTTATCAACGCTTCAAAGGAGCTTTATATCTCAGCAATATAATCTTTGCATAAGTATATATAAACACTTCAAGTGAGGTGTATACCTCAAAAATATAATCTTTGTATAAGGATATATCAACACTTCAAAGGAGCTCTACACCTCAACATAAGAATCTTTGCATCAAGGAAATTTCAGATGGGCTTTTTTTAATGGAAATAATTTCTAATAATAATTTTCGGAAGCTGCACCTCGAAATTAACAGCAAAAGAATTTGCGTTTTTTGTGTTTCATTTTGAAGCAAGAAAACTAGTCATGAAGCATCTATTCTTATTATGATTCTATAATCTTTATTATGTATTTCCGGATTTGATTTGAAACTCTAGTAACTAACGTGTTTTTTTCTTCTCACTTTAACTTTCAGTGCCGGTGTCAAATTTCTTGCGGTGTGTTTCTATTTGCTCAAATGCTTACGATTTCGATAATTATTCATAAAGAAAATATATTATTATAAAGCACAATCTCTTACGGGTAGATTAGACAGCGTTGTTGTTTTCTTATTTCTTAATATTATATGTCATATATTAATCTTTTAAATTTTGAAAACAAAAAACGGTATTGCGCATGAGCAATCATTAACGTAATATGTTGCGCTGTGATGGAAATATCCCACTCACGTAGAAATCACGGGATTGGAGGTAAAGAATCTGCTTTTATGAATGAAGATAATCTATTTGAAAATGATTAAATCCCCCTCAATATTTCTTTTACCATTGTTTTGTAGCAATAGTTAATGGATTTATTTTATAATGGAGTGCTATTTTTTTCTCGAACAGTTTATTCTTTCAGTGAACTAGCATGATTCTTGAATTTTAAATAGTTAATTGGTTCAGCATAGAGGCAGCAGTCATTAACACAACAATATGGCGCACACGTGTATCCATATACCTGAGGTTTTTGTCCCCTTATATTCCTAATACCGACTCTCCAAACTCAACAAATAATCACTGAAATCCAACAACTCAGAATAGTTCATTCCCTAGTTTTATTATAGCATCAATAAAAATATCAGCGCAGAAAAACATGAGATATCATTTTCCCTTATTTTGTAATCAATGAAGGAACTAATATTAAACTTGAAAATGGAACGAAGTAGTAAACATTGTTAAAACATTGGCATCAGCCATTACTGGAATGTTCAGACCGATTCGTTTCTCTGCAGTGTTCTTAAGATGCATTGTTTGTAGTCGGTTTCTTCATCAGTAGAAATACAAATATTGATCTATACATCATTCTTTCAATATCTCTTTCATTTGTCATTTTAAGTTGGAAACGTATTGATTTTAAAGTCTGAAAATATATGCCTAAAAATGACCACGTGATGAATATTGAGCGTAACATAAAACAGCCTGCAATCGAATATTAGGCTTTGTTATGTGTGAACCAATGCTGAAATAGTATTGGTACTGATACCAAATTAGTTTTCTCTAGTTCCTGTTCTTCAATACAAACTATGCAGTGTTTAATAGAAGTGTATAATAGAAGTGTATGGTAGACAAAACTAACTTGATAGTCATAGGTCGTCTTAGTCAACATTGGCCGACAAATATGGTGTGAAATCAAAATTAGCAAAATGGGATGAAGATCTCAATAGCATCTACAGGTCGACCTAAATTTCACACCAATTGAAAACGGCAGCCATGCGTCGAGTTCCAGCGAAATATTAATTAAAAAAATTGTCTCCTTGAAGACGGTGGCACAAGACTTTCAGAGACCCCTCACACCCAAACAAAATAAAACAAATATTTCTGAACTGAGCGGAGAAACTAATATATAGGGGCCTATATTTTCCAGGTCAGATATACTACCAAAAATGTAAATAATGTTTAGGTGGGTTTTGTACTTAAAAGCTTCTGTCTCCTACTCTAGAGATGGTCATACAGAAATATCAATGCTTACCTTATGATGTTCATATAAGATTGTCTGTTTATGTGAAGCAATATATTCGGATCATTCGGTGCCACCCTGATAATATGTATCTCCTAGTACATATCGACAACGCGTGGTCACATAAATCTGGGAGATAATATTGCGAGACTCCAACTGTAATTTGAGTTTGAGTTTCCGTATGCGCGAATTCACGATTCCAAATGTCAACTACATTACAAAACAGAAATACAAATTTCCTTGCAATTTCCTATGCGTCTATTCTCTCGATCTGGGGAAAATCAACCAAGCAGGTTTCATGTATTTTATTTAAATTTCTTAGACGTCCTCATCTACTAACGCAAGTACACATAAGGCATTCTGAATATGTCATCAATATAAATTTTAGAACGAGGCAGAGTTATTTCCGATGCGTTTTGTTTGTTTGCATAAATCGCTTTATTGTTTAATGAGAGAGAGAGAGAGAGAGAGAGAGAGAGAGAGAGAGAGAGAGAGAGAGAGAGAGAGAGAGAGAGAGAGAGAGAGAGAGAGAGAGAGAGAGAGAGAGAGAGAGAGAGAGAGAATTATAAATATACGCAAGTTTGAACGAAAAAATGTACTATATGAGAATACTTGATAATATCAGGCAGAATTAATATTTAATACAGATAATGCTATCATACAAATTAGAGACAGGTTGGCGACTTTAATTCGTACTCTAATGAGATTAGAAAACAGGTAATCATAATCATTAATGTAAAAATCTGCATTTTTTTAAAGTGAATTTTTCCTTTGAACAATGTATTTTCTTCGTGAAACGATAAATCAAAGGATGATTGAATACAAGGAGGAAAAAGAGTATTAGAAACCGTGGACAATCACAAAGGGGATGATTAAGTTAATGACAACAAGGAACCATAGTTTAAAGCAATGTAAACCAACCAACTTTGAAAATTAAGCGTTCGTGTGGCTGTGGGAACAATAGTTTTGAACATATTTAATAACATACTCTCATTTGCAAATTTTGTTGTTCTTTTTATTAAAAACAATCAGTGAGAAATGTAAATTTAAACATGCTAGCCCATTCTTATCACGCTCCTGTCGTAAAACGCATAAAGCGCTTTTCTCTTTTCATTTGTTTGTTTTTAACTTTTATCATGCTCACATTTGAACAACGTAGTTATAATTTTCCTTCTGACTTTTGTTAAGATAGTTTATGTACAAAAATGGTTTCTGTTTTTTATGCTAATCCAGATGTTCTTAAATGTTGACATTTTAAATATGAATCTGAAATTTAGTTAAGCACCTTTCTAACTGCGAATATTTTGACTGCGATTTTTTCAAGTAAGTGCGATACTGATTCGAAATCTAGATCTTCTTACAATACGTTGATATGACAGGCACCGATAACGGTTTGAATTCAGTTTGTCATCCGTTGGAATTACTTTTCCACTTGTTGTTTGGAACCTATCAGATAAAGCACTAGAGAGCTACTCGTTAGAAACGATGTGTTCCAAATGAAGCATTTTATCTTTCATAAATATGATCTATATAATCTGATTGGCGAATTTAAATGTCAACAGAGCATGGCCGTGTATCAGTGTTGGTGAGTCGTCCGTTATGTTCTAGATCTTGTAGAGAATTTACCTTATCAATGTATAAAAATCCGTATCATTTTACATTACAGTTTTAACTATTGTCATTATTCTATGTAATTGATAAAAAACAAATGTCAGTACATTTTAAAATGAGAATTGATATTTGATTTCCTGTGTAGGATGATGATTAAAATGCACGGGCATGTATTCCTTAATATAGATTTTTTTGGCATCATAGCCGATATTTAAATTCACAATTGTTATGTTTGGTTGTTTTTTTAACAGAATGTAACGAAAGAAGCACCAATAACATCTTTTGTACATTTCGCTCTAATGTATAACCTTTTAAAGTTAATGAGATATATTTGAAGTATGGTAAGTTAGTGTTATAGATGATTATTTAAATCTTTTTTTTCAGGTTAACACATTTGAAGATGACGCTGGTGCCTCTGTAAAGAAATCGCGAAAGACCATTGTTTCCGTTTTCCGAATTAATACAAAGCCTATCACACTTTGCGTTGGTGGTTTATTGATCGATGGATTAGAGAGCCTTCTTTTCGCTAAAATAATCGTTCACCATCAGAACCCGTGCTTGAAACATAATGCATCATCGACCAATATTGTATCATGGTTGTGACTGATCTAATCTCAGTGACTTTTCTAGAAATCTTATGCATGTATTGTAGGTTACTGTAGTAAACGGTCAACATTTGAAAATAATTTCTGCGATTTTTAATGAGTATTTTACGTAACTGCTAAATTAAAAACTCCAAAAAAGGACGCTGAAACTTCAGAGCATGCCATGAGGTCTTGAAGGTTTACTTTCTCCAGTCAGACTATCTTGTTTTAATTCCATCAATACACCCATATTATAATATTCACATAAGTAACGCGACTTTTAAAATTACCTCATTAAGTTAGAAACTATATCATAACATTATGTAGTATGGTACTAAGAGAGGGGGACGCCAGGGGTCTTAAAACACCAAAACCTGTACGCCTTACGTCTTTGAGTGTCAAAACCTCTTCGGGGCTTCATCGTTGCCCAGAGGGCCATTTACCCTTAATATTTTACACACGTCATGCTATAGAAAAAAAATATCAACCGAGGCCACCGAATTTATTCCTAACCTTTCATAACACTTCTCGTTTTGGTCAAATGAAAGCAGTATCTTACATTTGTGCTCATTTCAAATGATATTTATGAAACTCGTAGAATCATTGCAATCATTTTCTCGCCAACGGCCGCAAAAGATACAAATTATTCGACTCATTTCATAATTTCATTCGGAATGAGATCTCATGTCCGATCCATATTTATTATCTATTCCAAATGTTCTATTTGACTGCATGACCTCTAGCTTCTAATCATAATTACGTGCCGAGTGTCCATCAACATTATGGAATTAGAATATACGCTGTCATATATGAATTATATTACTGGTTTCCATTATTTGGTTAAAGACTCCAGTCCATTCCCTAATTGAGTTGGTCAATAACTGAAGTGATCCTCTTTTAGTGTGACAGTAAATACTAAATAATCACCCTCTTTATCCAGCAGATTATAGGCTTCACGTTCCTATATTTTTAACCAAAGATATTTAATAAGTTCTTTTATTACGATATTGCAATCTTCGTGGAGTACATTGATTTCTGGTAGCAAATGTTAATTTGCTTGTGATAATATTTCCGTGGGACAATACCACATTTTGAGCTGCTAGACACAAATTTCAGATACTTTATATATATATATATATATATATATATATATATATATATATATATATATATATATATATATATATATATATATATATATATATATATATATATATAATTTGCAATTAAATGACTCCTCCCTCATTATATAACGGCGCACTTTGACTTGATTTAAAAGCGAATATAAACCGTACATACATTCTGCTCAGTTTAATGTCCTTCAATGATTCTAGTGGACAATAGTTTAATTTATATATGGAATCAATATATCATATTTATATTATGACAAGAATATTCAATCAAACTCTTTCACCATTATATTAAACTTGTATCTTCATGACTGACCTTTGTTCATTATTTAGGAGAGGGTTTTGCACCTACATGACAAATGTGACTTTTTGTAATCAACATGACACATAGCTAATTTTTGTCTACGATTGTATATAACATTTTAAGATTATTATTATTTTAGGGCAAATGTAATTGATTGGATATGAGTTCAGGACTTCGGTTTTTCCCTTGAATGTTTCTGGTGTACCCGATAATTGCCATTTCTTTATTAAATTTTAGTACATGTATGAAATTATTTATAACTTAGAATAATATAGAAATGAAATTCAGACTCATCCTGGTCCTTATATTGGGTCTAAGGTTTTTATAAAGGGAGAAGAAAACAGTCTCTATTCCTATCTTCATGTCTTTTGTGAAATTAGTGTTTAAGTTGTGTTCAGTTTTAATTTTAGAGTATTTATTTTAATCATTCATTAGAATTACATGGTGTTCATCAATAATTTCGGACTACATCACTATTTTGGAATTATTGTGAATTCGTTTAGAGACATTTTGATTGAATCATCGTGATAATTCAAAACTGTTATCACAGCAATACTATTCACTGTTACTGGTACATCAGCACATTCAAGATTGGAATTCATTCGGAATAGGGGCCCGAGTGGCCGAGTGGTCTAACGCTCTGTCCGTTACGGATCACTGCCATCTCACCTCTGTCTGCGTAAATTCGAGTCTAGGATTCGGCGAATGTGGATATGTGAGAAAGTTTGCCAGTAGCTTCTCGTGGGTCGGTGGTTTTTTCCTGTAATTTCCCGGTTTATTCCCTCACCATTAATACTGGCCGCCATGTTTAGCCTATCGTGTGCTGAAAAATGGCGTTAAACCCCCACAACAACAGCAAAAACACAACAACAACATTCGGAACAGCACTGGAGTTCATTCTATCTTTTGGACTTGTGATCAAACTTTTAAGATTATTTGGTAATTTAATTTAGACGATTGTAAGTTCTTTATAAATTTTCAACGGTATTACTAAACTTAATGGTTTTCCGCTCTTTTCTATACTTCTTTTATTCATCCTTATACTTTTCAGCCAAAACGAAATCTGATTGTCGATCGTCTTACATATCTCAAAATATACTGGTGTCTACTAGTAAACTTATGGCTCGATTTAATTATAGTTCTTTCCCCCATGAATTGACAGTATTGTAGTTCGTTAGATAAAATATAAAATTCCAACTACACATACATATAAGCATTCGATACACATGTGTGCTATTGATCTATAACAGCTAGAACAGCTTGCATTACAAACACCTGCTTCAAAGCGCTGTAAGAGGATTTTCTTCAGATTAAAGAGATTAATAACTGTCTTACGAACTGTGTTCAACCATTCTTATTAAATAAAGGAAACTATGATGAAGAAAAAAATTCACTTTGCGTTAATATTGTCTTTTAACGCCACCTCCCCATTAAATATGTTGCTTGTTACCACAATATTGTATAAGCCCTGAGTCACGTTCACTGATTTAGTACTGATGTTCTATCCTAGACATTGGATGCAGTTTTTTGAAACAAAATTGAGTGTGGGATTGTTCTTTTGACAATGAAGTGCCTTGAAACAAACCTTTATTATGCATTTTATTAATTCGATTTCTATATCTACTTATACATCAAAATGTAGTTTTTACGTAAAAATTTGCAATAAATTCAACCTTCTTTCCGCATCTTTCATAGGCAGTCTTGACAGTGCTTCCTCATTTGTCATTAGTTATTTGGATTACCTTATGACAATAAGTTAGATTTTGAATACATTTGTTGTTTTAGGTTGTATCATTTTCTATTAAGAGTCGGCGGTGCTGAAGTAGACAGAATTCAGCATGAATATTTGAAAATTGATGGCTATAAACTAGAGTGATTTGCAATCTGATTGAAACAGACCCCTTTTGGGATTCCCAGTTTAATTATTTTTAGTAACCTATCAGATAAGGTGTTGTTAACGGTTAGTGACGAAATATTCCGAATGATGTTTGTCTCTTTCATAAATTTGAATGATGTTATTTGATTGATGAGACGTAAGGTCAACAAGCATTACCTGGTACTAGGGTCCATTAGATATCTACGTTTGGCTATGGAGATCTGATGTTAATCAGGTTGCTGTGATTTGCTAAGCATGAGGCCACACACTCTAAAATACTGTCTTAGATGAGGTAATATAGCGGAATATGATGCAATTAATAAGTTCTTTATCACAATGCTTATTGGATAGCGAACTCGAATTGGTCTCAAGAAAAATGCATGGAGTAGCACAGCATCCCCCCTATCTGACTTTTGCTTATTTTTAGACAGCGTGTGTACTTTCATGGACACATTTCAACGAGATGGGCAAGAGATCGAGAAGTATTTGAGAAGTGTGCTACTCTAAAGCAGACAAAAATGTTGCAGAATTGGAAAATGTTATTTATCATGATGAGAAAGCCGTTAAATGTAATGTAGATATTCTTGCGTTTTATAATACAAGACAAGAAAGTTAAGTCAATCCTGTAAGCAAAATAAAAACGTTGACATTTGTCTAACCGTAGCTTATCAACATGGATGATCTGCTCTTAATATTTGCCACACTTTACCATTTTTATGTAGACCATCATGTTTGCATAATTTTTAGTCTTTTATCTCTTCCAGGTCAAAATAAGCATTGTTTATTTTGATTATCTCATGTCATGCCATTTGAGGTTGATTTTTGAAATGTGTGTGTGTGTGTGTGTGTGTTTTGTGGAGTTTCAATGCAGCTTCAACAATTTTCAGTCATATCACTACGACGTATGCTGTGTGACAGTTTATGGTGATGTCTAGCATTGCGGCATCATGCCCCAGACACGTAATCATGATGTCCTACCCTGTCACATAATCCTGACATCAGGCAGACCAGTCCTAATGCTAACCTCTAATTGCTGAGCGCCTACCGAAGCAGTTGTTATTACTGTTTTTTTTTTTAAGTCTTTGGCATGATTCGGCGGGGGTTTGAACCCGCGACCTCCCCCATCCGAGGGTAGTTTAATTAGAGGTGGCGACAATTGTTGAAAATTTTGATACCAGTCACATTAAGCGCTTTTCACAGTAATCAAAAAGAGATGGCATCGCACATGTCCCCCCCCAACTGTAATCAACAAGAAAAGGCTTCGCACACTGTTCCTGTAGAAACGAAAATTGTTCGACCGAGCCCAAATATAAAAGCAATTGAAATTCTAAGTGCAGAAAGAACGAACAGATTTTTAAAAAATCGCCATTTAGGTCATAATTTGATGCAAAAAGAATCACTTGCAATTGTGCAGTTCATATTTGTAAATCTACACTACACCGCAAACAAACTAAAATGCGTAAATAATTCTATACTAAAACATCTTTAGCATATTCAGATGTCTGCAGCAGTTTATTTAGAACGAGTGTGTGGGTGTGTAGGGGTAAATCAATAAAAGCCCTTTAGCGAGGACAAATAATATAAAATCAACCAAACAAGATAGATTTCTGCTGCAGTGCATGTGTAAATAGCTGATCCAAACAACAGTTACGTCTGCCGAAGCTTCTATGTATTATTTTTACTTCGTCAACAAAATTAAACATGATACTGAAAATGTCTTTGGAAAATTCATGCATACTGTTTTAGCGTGTTCGCGGCATGTAATAATTCATTTAGAACGTGCAAGTGTGTGTGTGTGTGTGTGTGTGTGTGTGTGTGTGTGTGTGTGTGTGTAAATCTATTGAAGACCTTTAGCGAAGAGGTACTTTAAAATCAACTTAACAAGACAGATATCTGCACTAGTGCCGTATTGTTGATCCAGGATATGTAGCCTCCTCGGACTGTCTACTGGTCAAATCTGCATTATTCAGATGAAATGAGGTATTGTTGTACCTATTTTTACCAATCCTAATCACAACAGTGGCTACTATTGAATATAGTTGATTTCTCGCTCGTTTTGCCGCACTTATACAACAACCGACCTTTGTTTCAATGTCATCACGGTATTTACGATTAACGGTTGGGATATTTACGTCATTTTCCTAATTGAAATATGGCTGAAAATTCAGGCAATGAGGCAAAGTGTGTGGATCACGGTACACTATCAAGTCACTCCCATGCCACTCCAGCGGAATTGTTGTCATGGCGATGAACTCCATAACTCACCGTCTTAACTACAATACAACTTTCAGTTTCAGACAAACATCGTTTGAACTGGTCCAAACCGCACCCACAATTGGAACAAAGGTTAGACCATTTTTTTAAGCCTCTGCCTTTTTCCTCCTAGTCGAGAAAACAATACTCCTTTTGGAGCAGTTTCCTAACTTCCTGGAGTATGGAAATTAGATAGGTGGCAACCTGATTATTCTTGGAGTTATAAATTTTAAATTAGACTATTCTGGAAATCCATACATATAAACATTCATAGATTATATTCACATTTTCAACCTCAAACAGTCAGTTAGCCAGAAGCCGATAAACATGGTGACATTTTAGACTGGATTCTTCATGGACCTGGTGATAATATTCTACAGTCTTCAATGTTTATCCCAAAACCTTGCATCAGTTCACTTCTGTCATATGCCATCAGTCCCTAATCCTCCAAACTCTGTTGGATGCTAAGAGAAACACCGGCATGATAAATAGAACGCAACTAATGCATGCCATCAAAGTATACCTAACATCTTCGTTATGTTTAGTAATTTCTTGGTGTTTTTTTGTTGTAATATTGTCATTGTATATGTTTTATGTGCTATCTGATATTTTATAGCGCTTATAGCTTCTGTAAGCTCTGTACTAAGTCCACATTATGATTATTATTATTATTATTATTATTATTATTATTATTATTATTATTATTATTATTATTATTATTATTATTATTATTATTATTATTTCGAAAAATATTCAAAACTTTTGCAAAAAATATGTAATCAAAACATTGTTATATATAAACAATACTAATGAGATTAATTCATCTTTATTATTAAAGTATTTTTTTTTCTGAATATTGGATGACATTTAAAGCATTAGCGGTAAAAACTTAAGTTTTTTTTCATACCGAACATTGAACATGTTTAAGCGCATTAAAAAACATAAAAAGTTTCAACTACGTTGGATGGTATAGAAATGCTTTAATATACTGTTTTAAATATAATAAGTCTCAAGAGAAGAAAGAGCAACAACAAGAAGAAGGACTTCTAAGATATAGTTTTATTTTAAATAATTTATATTTTTTTACTCTACGCGACAAAAACTTTCGTGCTCAAGGAATATAACTCTTAGTTTTGATCTAGAATGTTTTAATTTTAAACTAATGATGGCTACAAAAAGGAGTGGCAATTGTTCAAGTGGTGTTGTCTGCAGAAACAATGTATTAATATGGAAATCTAATGTGTAATTAGGTAAACAGACTGAAGCTTGAGACAGCTGGAAAGATTAACCTTGCATATAATGCATCTTTACTTAAATAGATTTTAAAAATTCATCAATTTAAACCCACGCGTGTCGGACATGTGACTCCATCATTGCCACCCTAGTACATTAATCTCTCTTCCCCAAGCGATGACTGGTTCAAATATTTGTTAACAATGCATAGTTTGTTGGTTCATATGCTGAAGTGAATGGGATTCAGTTTCAGTCCAGTTACTGGTTCTTTCGATGGTTTTTATAATATATTGCTGGCTATAGACATTTTCTTTATTAAAGATTTTTGTAAGTTCTCTTGTTTTTATGGCACACTAGAGGAAACTTAGTAAACATGCCCTTGATAACCCACTTATTCTTGGCCAATGAGACATTTTATAACCTGAAATTAAAGAAAGTAGATAAATATAGCAAAATTATGTAGAAATAAGTCTACAAAATTGATTTTGGATCATGTCAAATTTGAGCTCTGGAGAGATAGGCGAACATGTGTTGTGTAATAACGTGATACAGTGGCACTGTTGTGACGTACAATGTGAACTATTTTTAGATCTCATATTATCTTGTGTCATGTTTTTCATTCCATATTTTAGTTAAATAACATTTTCTTAGCTATATTACGTAAATTATTAATTTTGAATTCATTTTGTTGTGGACTTGTTGAACAATGCCTATGCAGAATTGTGACCATATGGTTTTAAAATAAGTAACAGAAAAGAGTGAAAACCAACAAATTTTGTAATATTCAACAAATAACTTATTTCCATGGAATACAATGTGAAACATATAACAGAACTACGATATTGCGAAATAAATTACAAATAATCAGAAAATTTTGAACACAGGTCATAATGATTAAAATTCTGATATAAACTTTGGTGGTATTCTAAATTAACCCAAAACTGGAAGTGTTGATGTGCCTGTGGTGGCCTGTGCCGTTCAAATGCCGAGAGTCTTTTATTGAACCACAATAATACAATATAAGAATATATATCCTCATTTGAAATCTCACTATAAATCCAAATATATATTTTCAGAATGTTATTTCTGAGTACTTTTTATTTTCAGCAAAGAATAAAATGAGTTAAATAATTTGAGCAAATAAATTCCAGCCCATATGAAATAATGGACACAACAATATAAAATATTCAGCTGAGATCTTACAGCAAGAATATTTTTTTCAGTAAACAAAATAATATACTTCTCTACCTGACAAAAATCACAATTAGCGTTTCTTAATAGAAGACTATTACCTAACGTAAGGTTTCACATATTTACAAGATAAAATCTTACTTATAATTAAGAACATCTGTAACTACAACTACAAGATTATAGTAAAGATCATAGTAAACACAATGTACTTGACTCAGACCAATGTAATATTCAAAACATCTATCCTTCAGTTAGAAACGGTAAAATATATTGTTTACAATAATGTCACTGATTTTGGATAAGGCTAGCTATACAGTTTTTCATGATCTAAAACATACAAAGAAATAAGAAAGTAAAAAAATATAACTAAAATACAATGCAAATTAAAAATATTCGTAACAGCAGATACATACATAGATGCCCCTAAAACTTTGTGTGCGGATAATGAGGCAGACGCGGCCAATAACCTTGGCTGTATCAGGTGTCGGATTCAGTTCGAAAGAAATAAAATATGAATGCAAACCAGGAACATATGCATTTTTCAACAACACAAAGAAATTGGAAAAGGTGTAAGCTCGGTTTAATTCAATCCCGGAACCAAAAAAAAGCAAGAACGCGCGATGTAAAGACAACCGTTGTCCAAGCTGTACAAAAATGCTAGAGAATACTGATTTTAAAGAGTTCATCAAAAGGAATTGCTTATGAGATCAACCCAAAGCTTAGAATGTATTAGCAAAAGCTTAATTTTTGTACTTTCCAATAGGTGGACGACACGGGTGACTTTAGAAAAAGAACGAACAATCAAAAAACCTTATCAGAAACAAGTTGTACACACACCTCGTCAAACCATTGCAGCTCAGCTAGACAGTGTCCAGTCCCTTAAAATGCTGCTGACTGTGTCAAATAATAGATAGAGTGATAAATAACGAGAATTGAAAAAAAAAAGAGAAATAATGGATACCGTAGTTACGAACTCGGCAAATCTGGCTTAAAGTAAACCCTCTCCTCTAACTCTAATGTATTGTTCTACCCATTATGCGTCAGTTTCTTATTTGTTATGTTGCACATCCTTAATAACCTCAAGTAACATCAAGTTATTATTATTATTATTGTTATTGTTATTATTGTTATTATTATTATTATTATTATTATTATTATTATTATTATTATTATTATTATTATTATTATTATTATTATTGTTGTTGTTGTTGTTGTTGTTGCTGTTTTTGTCGTTGTGGTGGTGGTTGTTGCTGTTGTAATGTTTGTCACTATCTTTCCTTGTAATGTAAATATCACGTGTTTAAGAAAGAGTAATTAAATTCAGGGTGTAAACCGAGAAGAAAAAAAATTAACGTAAAAAGAAAGTCACGTCAAGTAGTACAGGTTTTTATGCTGAGCCTGATAGCTTGCATCAAAGCTCGCTCACGCCTGATTCTAGTATAACAGATCCCTTTCTAGACACGTAACTATTTTTGTTAGTTCGCTCTTTGTTCGTAAGTTAACCGATTGATTTCAGATAATATAATGGATGTATTATGCTCCCTTGTTCCTATAGATGAGAGAGAGAGAGAGAGAGAGAGAGAGAGAGAGAGAGAGAGAGAGAGAGAGAGAGAGAGAGAGAGAGAGAGAGAGAGAGAGAGAGAGAGAGAGAGAGAATATTACAATAATTAAAAAAGGTCATAACCTCCCACCCCAAAGATTAAATGCTTGGTCACCTTTTTTCTCTGAGTAAGGTATTTCTAAACATAAAAACATTTATGAATTTTCTGTTGATCTGGGTGTAAATTCTTTTTATTAGTATAAAGTGTGAACCACACGCTAGTCTTTCTTACTTGTTTAAGTCTTAAGCCACCAACCCATATGTCAATCAAGTTCTAAAAAACAAATATACAAAACATGTGCTATCATGTTACTATCCATCATTTTTAAAAAATCCCACGTACTATCCTAGAAAAGCTATCCAATACTACTATTCTATTTTTATTCTAAATCAAAGGCCACCCATCCACACCTGTCCGTCTATTTCTTATTTTGTCACAAACACCAACATTATATTCCTTACGATAAACATATTTTTTAAAATTAACTTGCACACCACCCTGCTATCCTCCAAATTTAGAAGATACATATGCCACCCACCCACTTTTTCTCGAAAATGTTCATTAACAACATTTCCCCATGCCTATGATAATTTACGAAACCTAAGCTAACTCCTACCGTAATCTGAAAAATTGAAATAAATAAATAAATATATAAACAAACCACCCTCCAATTGTCAAAATTGTTTTTGAAAACTAACCACCATACTTTATTATCAAATATCTAAACATTTTCTGTGTTTAATTTACAGTTATAAATCTATCAGCAGAATGTGTTTTCTTTGTCAGATGTCAATGTATCCTTCATTAATTTGGACCCGATAAAACCAGTAACGTCAAAAGGAAAATAAAAATTATGCTTCTTGATTTATTGATTTCATGCAAACAATATAGACAAAACATTATTTATTACCGCTTTTACATTAATTGTTGTTTTTTGTTTTTTTTCTCGATCTTGTTCATGTCACTTCAATATACTGATTTTTAATGAAGGTGCTTAAATTTCTTAAACAAACACTTAATTCTGAAATATGCAATCCCAACCCAAAGTATATAATCCTATTTATATTAATTAATCGTCTTTCAGCTCTGTTAGTAATTTATTTAATTTGTCAATTTTTAACAAGTTTGCCAAATAAATAATTCATTCATAATAGGAAAAATCTGATAGTGACTGATATTTTACATGATCAAGCTTTTACAACATAAACACGATTTCGTGATTTGTTTGCATCTATTTGAATAAACTACTTAAATATTTGCAAGTCAGTTCCCCGTATGTACCATTTCCTTTACAAATTTTTATTCCTTAATTTATTCTTCTTCAACAAAAGGTTTTATCTGCTACACGTCTGTTTTCCACAAAATCCAATTTTTTTTCAAAGTTGTTTTATGCATTTAAACAGTGTAAAAATGGCCGAGTAACAGTGTAAAAATAGCCAAGTAACAGTGTAAAAAATGGCCGAGTAACAGTTTTAAAAAATGGCCGACTTTGGTGGAACTGAACCTGAACAATTGGATTAAATTTAAAATAAAGATTACAAAAAATGTTTATGTATACACTCAACACTAGAATATATCGAACTATATTTAGATATTTTAATTTGTCTTATTTTTAAAACGCTATACAGCTTCAACCCCCCAAAAAACTTTAGTTAATGAATGTGACGGGGTTGGTGTGTAATGCCCTATTAATTGATTTGGCGATCCTTATCTAGGGAATGTTCTTGCCATGGGTGAGTAGATGGATACAATATTGACAGTGAACTAAGCGAGTATATTGAGAAGAAATAAGCAAATAAGAGTAAACAAAATAAAATAAATATATAATAAATTAATGCATAAACTAAAATTGCAATTTCAATCCAACATATTTATATTAATTGAATTTAATAGCAGTGTTCATTTTAAGGATTTGTTTATCATAATAACGAGTGATACAAAGAGAACAATGACTACGCAGTCTTGGATCATCTGGCGTCTTTCTTCTTTAGGCTTTGTATATTTCTGGTCTAGCGTGTATACTTGGTTCTTCAACTGACCCTGCCTACTATGACCCTCTATCTGCGGGCTTTTCTTTTGGACTGTCCTCATCAGGTTCTCGGGGATTGGAGATAGAAAGCTGTTCCCTTAATTGACAATATTACGGCTAAAGCAGTACATGTTTTTACCACCAATCCGATGATATATAAAATCTCTCACTTTCATCATTTCAGAACCATAAATATCTATCTACACTGCATAAATTCTAACCTAACCTGATCTTCACGATAACCAGTCCTTACAAATGACTTCTGTAATATACATCCATAAATTCATCCATGTCTGGCCTAATTAGATCTCGCTTCCCAGCAGTAATTGGCACGTGGCGATGTGTATGAACACAGCTGCCACATATATCAGCATACATTACTATACGTCTCCTTATAGCTAGCTAATTTCTCTTAATAAGATAAACGTTCGATTATTATTGTATAAGATTCACTAAATTCTAGCGTGCAGTAACCAATAACATGCAAGATCATTTAGGCATTGTAAAATCATATATAAATATGCAATTATCATTAACTCACGGTAAACAGTATCATCATACAGACAAAAGAATTTATTTCATATAACCATAAGAAATTCTACATATTTGGAATAAGGATTACAGCACAAATCTGTCAATTATAAAATAAACTAATAGCTGTTAAATTAAAGAATTAAATTGTATAACACTCTAATACATCAACAGAGTCTTATGAAACTGAATATACGATACATGCATGAATCATAAGTTTATCAAGCATTTGCATACAACCAAAAAAACCAAACAAACGAAACATAAATATTATATGGAAATTAAAATTGCGTACCTTAATGCTGTTTCTTTTCCACACAATCGTGCGTCCTAACACTCTAGCCTGTCTTTTCTTTTCAAGACTGCTATCTGGCCTCTTTTCTTTATTAACGATGGAAAACTCTATTATTGGGTCTCCCACGGAAGCAACTTTATCTACTCACAGGACAAAACAGGACTAAAGAATTCCGAGTTAAAACGCTACATTAAATCTCCCCATTATTTCTAAATTTAACGCCTTAATTTTAACTGACCAATCAAAAACAACTGTTTCTAAAATTCTCCCTGATAAGCATGTCTTTCTTCAGATTTTGACAGCCTAGAATATAATGCAATTAACTTTAATTTGAAGACCATATATTTGACGTTAGGTCTCCTCCAAACATTACGCTCTGTAATTCTAATGCACTCTGCCACTATTATGTTACGATGACTGGGTATATTCCACTGAAGATTAAACGTATGCCCTTTTATGTTAGAGAGATGAAATAAGAGAAATATCAGAGTGAACATTTTAAGACCTTTCTGGCTTGACTATGCTAACTTTAAGGCACAATTTATTTAACTTCAGGATTCAGTACTTAATCAAAATTCGACACATTACAGTGAATATAAGGAACATATTAAGCTTGAATTAAACATAGACGCAGGTCAGTATCAATTAATCTCATCTCATTTATACAATAATGTTTAAACAATGTATTATTTAGATAAAAAGAAAGAAAAGATGCATGTTTCTAATAATGGTAAATATATGTTTACTTAACTCTGTTAACTAATGTTATGTGTAGGCTCGTACACAAGTAACATAGAAAAGAGTTAAGCCTACAAGATTTGTATATTTTAACAAAATAATTTATTTCCCTTTAAAACAATGTAAAAAAAATGAAATAAAACTTACGGCTTGTGAAAATATTCCAAAAAGTAATCATAGAATTGAAAAATATAAGCCCTCTTACTAAACAGTTCTAATTGAATCCAGATTCGAAATTGTATGAAGTTCCAATAAGGAATGGCAATGACATCAGATTAAGTCGATTTACTAATGGCAACAGTTTCTCGTTGAATTTTTTGAATCAAGAATAATATTCCGGCTATAGAATTCCAAATAATTTCCACTGAATGTCTTTGTCCAAAGCTTTGATGAAGAAGCACTTATTTTCGAGACTATAAACTATTCTTAAATAGCAAATAGCTCAAAATATGGCAGCAACAGAAAATACCTCGAACTCCTGAAGGTATTTTTTACGATTTAACTAATTTAATACCAAATGACTGTTTTAAGCCTGATTTCAGATCACATGGTATTTCACGTGACAAACCACGCGATTTCCTACTGAAACATCGCAATAAAAACATGTCATTTGTCACGAAGCTTAGAATATCCCTGTCTAAGACTTCACTCTCATGCTAGAAATAAAAAAATAAAAAACTGTTTACACAAAGGGGTAAAACGTGAACCGAAAATGACCCTGAAAACAGGCAATCATTTCCACTCGATGTTTACAACCTATATGAATCAGAGTGAGATAAAACTAATGTTAATGTAGTGTTTATATGTTCTATACAAACAGTACTTACTTGAAAAAATATCGAACCCTTAAAAATAATCATTACAAAAAATGTAATGAGACAAAATAAAAACAATTTAAAATTAACACGCAAGTAATTTAATTACATATACGTAATATTATACAAACGTGGTGCAAGTTTATTTTAGTCTTTAAGTTGGAAAAGAAAAGGAAAAAATATAAAGAATAACGTATCAAAGAAAAATCCGAGTAAACACATTTATTGACCCTACTTTTAAAGCCGATGTGTTCCTTTCATCAAAGAAACATCATCTAGAACTCACGGCAGCTGTGCAACATCTTGAATCAACAGTTTCTTGTAAGATTATTTACAACCATGCAACTAATAAAAATATATGCTGATAAAGAATTGAAAGATGAAATTGAAATGCTAAGACACATGTAAGACACGTACATACTGATAAATGCAAAACGATTGAAAATGATGTTGTACAAAGAAAGAAAATGAAAATAGATTGTTTAATGATCCAGAAGAAAGAGAATTATTAGGTTATGTGAGTGCTACTGATGAGGCGAATAAGAATGATATCAATAAAAAAAACCCCAGAATAATGTAACAACCATAAAAATATATTAAGAAAATATCTGCAAGCGAATAAATAAAGAATTATTTAATTTACATGATATATTTTTGTTTTGTTTCATCCAACTTTTCAGATACCCCCTAATGTAAGTTTTCATTAGCCGTTATGTTGAACTCATGCATATAATAAGTTGATCACATCTGAGGAATGCCATCTTGTCTTCTAACATTTACTTTTAGTACATATTTTCTACTAAAATGGTACCATTACATTTAAATTATTTGCGTCTGTATTTACTATTATTGAACAATCTTGAATTAGTCTAATTTGATGCAATTTAACTAGGGTTTTCTATTTAAAAATGCTTTCAAAGATAGTGTAAATTACATTTTAGAACCCAATGAGATTTTGATCTAAGTTAAACAGTTTTGATGATATGGTGAGTAAAGGCTATAATAAAATAGTTTGTGTGGATGATAGTTACTGAGTATGACATATATAATGAAATAAACAATGCTACAGGGAAGAAAACTGGCAACACGGAAAGCGAGAATCTTTAAGACTCAGAATATTATTAAAGAAGCTATATAAATTAAATTGCCTATAAATTTTAAGGAAACTTGAATAATCTTTAATATGAAGTGAGTTACAATAAATGAACCGAGAAAATAAAATATTTTAAGGATTAGAGTTTAATTATGCTTAAAAATTACAAGCTAACAGGAATTTTGTTACAAAATATATTTTAAACAATACACAAAAATACCATAATTATAAATGATAGTAAATTATGTGCATATTCAAAACTGGTTGGTAATATTGCTGTTTTACAAGAAAATATTGACGAATCGGATAAAGTAATAGATGATTAATGAAACAAAAGAATAAACGATTTTAAAAAAAAGATTTTAAACATATGGAACGAAAGGTTTACAATTTATGAAACTTAAATTATAACAGAAGATTAAATTAAAAATGAAACATATTTCAATGAAATTACGAAAAGAGACATGTTACAATAAGTAATTACTTAAAATATGAACCAGACAACAGTTTGTTTTTTGCACTAAAACAATTGAAACAGTTGAATCAGAAAAAGGAGATATAAGACCTTCAAACTGGATTAAATACGGAAATGAGAATCAAAATGCTCAGTAGGTATCTGAACATGTTCTAAGTCAAAAGGGGTTATCAATATCGTTTTTACAAATTATCGAGTACTTTTACCTAACGTAAGCATATTAGTCAATAACATTCATCCTTCGCTTAGTCAATATTGCCCAGCCGTTTCAATTCGCTCGCTGGTGACAACGTTTAGTGTGTCGTGTCTTGAAGATATGATGGTAATTTGTGGACATATGGTCTCATAAAATGATCTAAATATTCTAATATACTTTCTGTGGGGTGCCGTTACCTGAGAAAGGTAAGGTCTGCCAGGGTTTTCTTGTTTGTGGATTTTGGGTAGAAGATAAAATCTACCTGCTCTTGGGTTTTCTGGGCTTAAGTAGTTTTTCGTTTGCTGGTCTATGTGTCCGCTTTGGTACGCCTCGTCAATAACATTAGTGATGATTTTTGCATATTCCAGCGTTGGATCATGGTCCAGTTTTTGGTAGAACCTAGCGTCACTTAGTTGTCTACTTGCTTCACTAATGTAGTCTTCCCTATTCATAACTACAACAGCGGAACCCTTATCTGCAGGCTTAATTATATTGTCTGTTCTGCTTTTCAGTGAGTGCAGGGCATCTGTTTCTTCTTTTGTCAAATTAGAATATTTGTTAGTATGGTTGATATGTCTGGAAGTATCGTTTTCAACCGAGTTGATAAAGGCTTCCAGATTCGGAATTGAACTTTTTGGTGGGGTCCAGTTACTTTTCTTTCTAAATGTGGGTTGGTCGCAGCTTATATTTTCCTTTGATTTGTTTGTTGGTTGCAAGGCAAAATGGGCTTTGAGTCTTAGTCGGCGGATGAACTCTTCGGTGTCATTCTTAAGCTTTCCTCTGTCGTATGTTTTTGGACGGGGACAGAAACTCAAACCTTTCGATAAAAGTTTTATTTCTGCATCAGCAAGTTCTAAATTGGAGATGTTGACTACTGTGTTAGTAACAGTTGCATTAGTGTTTGTTACAGAGTGCTTGCGATTGTTCCTTTTTTCGGCGATTTTTCTTCTTACGGTTGTTTTTAGAAGAAATTTCGTCAATTGAAGTTTCTTCACAACAGTCCTTTGGTTGTAGATCATGACTTCTAAGTTTTCTATCTCTGACTTTGTATAGTTTCGAAGAGAGTCTTTGTTGATCTTTATTTAATTTGGAGTAAAACGTTTTCAATTGTTCTTCTGTTGAGACGGAAGTTAACTGACGTTTTAGTTCTTCAATGCTTGCTGATTTGACTAGATATTGATGGTTTACGTTTTTACTAAGTAGGGCTGTGAGTTTCATGGAAGCGTCGTGAGTTATTTTATTCCATCTTTTGTTGAATCTGTTTGAGCTCTTGCCAATAATTTGCGGTTTCATATGAATTTAAAGACCTTTAGTGACTGTATTTGTTTCGAGGAAATGATGCAAGAAAGTGCAATGATGCTTTAGGCGAAGTAAGGCATCAGTTTCATTGCGTAAAGTTTTGAATGTTTTCTGTATTTGTTGAGAAATCGTCTCCATTCTAAGAGATACGGCAACAATTTAAGTATAAGAAGGAAACAATGGAACGGATACAGTAGCATGACATCGATACAGGACCGAAAAGGGTGTTAGATCACATCGTGCCATACGAGGTAGGTAATAGAAAGAATACAAATCATATGGCGAAAAACAACCCTTTCAAGCGTACTGGATTCACTAAGAGATCACGTGTGTCAGGGCTTGATTAAAATAGATGCAATAAACTGACGACGAACAGTACGAAACTAGTAACTAACTAGCCTATGCGCTTTCGACTCTTAATGAGTCTTTTTCAAAGGCAAATACAAAACATATATACGACAAATAAACACAAAACGTTGTGTTTGTAAACCTCTTCATGGCTGTTTCCACATGTGTTAAAGCTATAAATACAACCAGCTTGTATAGACTAGTTGCGGAAACTGAAAACGGTGTATAATTCCCTAAAAGTCTACAAGCCAAAGCTACATCTATTTTTACTTTTTGTACATTTATGTAACGCAGATTATATCCCGGATATTTGATTCTATACCTGTTATTCTTATAGTAAAAATTGAAGGACAATAAGAAGATTTAGAAAATGTTAAATTCTACTTATGCATAGTTTTCATTTTCTAGTCCTTTTGGTTTAGACCGCTTGGTTTCAATGTTCTAAGGCGGCGTATCCAGTATGATTCATTTTCCTTCCTGGTTTTGGGAACTCCAGCTGTGGTTGTTAGCAATAGCGATAAGTATTATATCACTGAAAGTGTGGCCAGGGGAGGAGTGTTCTGCGACCGGGCTTCTGTACAGCTTTTTGTCATCCAATCAGATCTATGAAGATTTATCCTTTTATGTAACTTTTCAGTTTCTCTGACGTACTGAAGGCCACAGATCTTATATGTGATGAGATAAATCACATTCTCTGTTTTGCACGTTTTGTTTGGACCATGTATGTTTAGTTTTTCTTTAGTCACTTTAGTCTAAGTTTTCTATCTCTGACTTTGTATAGTTTCGAAGAGAGTCTTTGTTGATCTTTATTTAATTTGGAGTAAAACGTTTTCAATTGTTCTTCTGTTGAGACACACACACACACACACACACACACACACACACACACATATATATATATATATATATATATATATATATATATATATATATATATATATATATATATATATATATATAGTGTTAAATTTGCGGGATCAAAGGACACACAAACTTCAAGAGTCCTACAACTATTATGTAAACTAAAGCTAAAGCCAAAAACCAGGGTCGCTTACACTTACAGTACCAAGCCCACTATAAAACTGCTTGCTGTCCCACTGTTCTTCGGAAGGATGGATGTATCAGCCTTTGAAGAGGACGGACGTGTTTACCAGGAGCTCCAGGAGAACAAAGGAAACAGAAGAAGAAAGAAGAAAAAGAACAAAGGAACAGAAAAAGAAAGAAGAGAAGAACAAAGGAACAGAAGAAGAAAGAAGAAAAAGAACAAAGGAACAGAAGAAGAAAGAAGAAACAGACAGGAAGGAAACGGAAAAAACCAAACCGCAAGTAAAAATCAATTTTTCTTACACACGATATATCCCAAAAGAAATGGCAAACCGAAGAAAAGAAGACCACAGAAAGAAGAAAGAAGATTGCTACAATCACGTTGCTGCTGTTTTAACAGCAGCGTAGTGAAATAGGGTTAGTCAAAATGCCTTACACAGAGCTCACTTTGGCAAGAGCTCTTTTTCGGTTAACAACTACTCCTTTGGCCCTTGAAGGGATGATTGGAAAAAAAATGTATTATTTGCCGTCAAGCCAAATTAAGATCACTGAAATGCACAAGGTAGCTTATACCTTCCAAATTTGACTCAACTTTTGGAATTCCAGGTACGCATAGTACACAAAAACCTAATACTTCTATTTAGTAGGAAAATTCACAACTCGTATTCATTTGACTCGTATGTGACTTGCACGTTTGGCTATGATAGGGGACTCCCACCCCCAATAGGCAACGGGCAGAAACAGGAATTTAACTTAGTGGGCGGAAGCCGAATCCATTGCTGACATCGTCAACTCAAGGTAACCTGGGAACAAACGATCAAGGATGAGGAAAGGCAGTAGGAGGCGCCCTGGGCCACATTAAAATATTGTGAAAAGATTACACTTTCAAAGCCAAAATATGTGGACCCAGGGTAAGACAGACATAAGGAAGAGGATCCCAACACACAAGAATAGAGGAATCTACTACGGTACCACCCTTTGCTGGATCCTTTTCTTTGCCTTTTCTGAGCCCGGGGTCGGGGCGGTGTGACTGTGGAGATCAGTGACTCTATCAATGACGATCATAAGGTCAGTTTTTAAGGTTGGCAGAAAAAAGGTCAAGCACTAGACCAAAAGCCCAGCATTGGGGCTATGCAACTCCCCAGATAACAACAACATCGAAAGGTATTGTCCGGCTATGGTGGTAAACCATCTGGGGGGGGTACCAAGCCCACGCGCCGGGGCAAAAAAGTGTCGAGCTCTGAGACACGGGTGAGCCCTGCCTCGGAAGGAGGGGAGGCCGCTAGCCCTTTTCAGGGCTTTAACCAGTCATAATACACGAGAGTGGATACATGACTATAAAAACAGACCATGACCATGACTCTGTTCTTGTTTTAGTGTGCCTTCTTCCAGGGGCACAGACGGGTCCAGGCTCAGTTAGCCAAGGAGAGATAAACAAACAGGACCGAACCTGTTAACAATCTCTGATATCTAATATCCAGAATGTTGGAATTAATGTTCTAGCCAAATGTCACTAACAGCTAGAATTTTATACAAGCATTGAGAGTAAAATTCTACTGATAACACCTACCTTCTTAAGAGGAAACTTTATGTTTTCGATACAATATATATTTAAAATTAATTGGCTGACTTGGTACATCAATAAAAGTATAACACTTGCTACAATATTATATCACTACTAAAATGCATAAAGTTTAGAGTCACTACTGTTCAGTTCTGTAACAGTCTTGAATTTCATAAGTGACCAACCAAAACAGTGGAAATCCAACAAATGGTTTACCATATGTATCCGCATAAATTCCTAATGATTAAAAAGTCAGGACACCTTAAAGTTCGAAAAATCTAGATATCCTGAGCTACTGCAGTAGATTCCTCAGCGCCATTGATGTGGAACAAACACGCCAGTATCTTTGGTCGCTTAATTCCAACATACTTCAGTTACATGCGCGATAATCCATCTACATTCCCTATGTTGTTTGCCTCTCCTGTGCTTTATAATGAAGTTGTAAGGCTTCCTTCTCGATAGCTGTATATTTCTGCTCTCGAGGAAGAAGTTTTCGACTTAGGTCACCGCATGTTCTTCACCGTCCACAGCATGGCTTAGCATAGCACCAATTGCTGTGTTACTAGCATCAGTCTGAACGATGAATTCCCTGCTGAAATCTGGTGCAATAGAGACTGGGGCCTTAGCTTGAGCATCCTTCAGCATTTTAAAGCATCGGACGGCATCTTCCGTCCATACAAGTATATTTGGTCTTCCTTTCTGTGTCGTGGAGGATAATGGTACTGCTACATAGGCGAAGTTCTTAATGAATTTTCTGTAATATACAACCATTCCAAGAAATGAGCGTATTCCCTTTTTCGTTGTGGGTAATGGAAACTCGCGTATTGATTTAATTTTATTGTCGTCTGTCTTAATTTTTCATCCCCCAATGATATGCCCTAGGCATTCGATCTTAGTTTCTCCAAACTCACACTTTGACGGTTTTATCGTAAGGCCACCTTCCCGTATACGTTGCAGCAATGCAATCTGATTTCCTATATGTTCTGACAAAGTTTTGCTTGTCAAAATATGCTGAGACATTATGTAGTCAAGACATTAATAAGTCAATGAGTCGGGAGAAACTGCCGGGTGCCGTTTTCAAACTAAGGGCATCATGTTAAAATTGATAGAGCCCGAACGGAGTCACAAATGCAGACTTTTGCATCGATTCTTCAGCGAGTGGAACTTGCCAGTAACACTTAGTTACATCTATCTGTCTCAAATAGCTTCCATAACCAATCTTCTCAAATAGTTTGTCCATTCGTGGGACAGGATACGCGTCGAATACGGTGATACTATTAAGCTTACGGTAATCTACACAAAGCCGAAGAGTTCCATCTTTCTTGTCAACTAATACACAAGGTGAACTCAATAGACTGATTGAGGGCCGAATGAGGCCTTGCTCCAGCATTTCATCCAATATTGCTTTCACCTCTCTCCTTTGCGCGAAAGGTATTTTATATGATCGTTGTTTAATTGGTGTTTCTGAAGTTGTCTTGATAGTGTGAGTTAAGATGTTTGTTTGACCAGGCCATGTTGTCATAAAATCCTGATATTCTTTGCAGAGATTTCTAATATCTTCTCGTTGCTCCTTTGATAAGTTTACTCCCAGTTTAACACCAACTTCACTGTCGCCTGCTCTTGGAGTAAAATCAATTTCAACATCATCATACTCGTCTCCCTGCATTGCCATCAGCACAGCACGCTTGTATCCACGCGATAAGTTAACATGATAGGTTAACGTACCTCGCCTACCGGGTACGGATACCTAATAGTTAACATCGTTCACCTTTCGGACAACACGATACGGTCCCTGCCATTGTGCCTTCATCTTCAATGAACTTGATGGCGAGAAAATAAGGATTTCATCCCCTGGACTAAATTCTCTTGTTTTCGTGTGACGATCAAACAGTGCCTTGATTTTCTTTTGGCGAATTAACAGATTATCTTTGACAAGAATCCCGATGTCAGCCAATTTCTCACGCATTTTCACAACATGCTCAACAGTTGACTTCCTTACATCTTCCTCTCCTGTAAACAAACCTTGTAAAATCCGCATTGTCCCTCTAGCTGGCCAACCATACAACATCTTAAAGGGTGCAAATCCAGTTTCCTCATGTGGGACTTCACGGTATGCAAACATCAATTATGGCAACATTTCATACTATTCATTCCGATTGTCTGTACAGAACATTCGCAACATTGACTTCAACGTCCCATTAAAGCGTTCTACCTTTCCATTCGCTTGCGGGTGATAAGGCGTTGCTGTAACTCCACGGATACATAATAGTTCATACCACTGTTTCATTAAGGTGCTAGTGAAGTTGGTCCCTTTGACTGTTAAGATGACCTTTGGAAATCAAACACGGCTAAACAACTCAATCAGTGCTCTAGCTACACAAGTTGCCTCCATATCCTTTAGATGAAAAGCTTCGGGATATCTCGTCGCATCATCAACTACCGTCAGAATGTATTTGTGTCCAGACTTCGTTATAGATAACGGTCCTACAATATCCATTGCAATTTTAAGAATGGTTCTGTTATCACCTGTGGGTAAACCATTGGTGCTTTCCCACCTGCAGCCCATTTTGCTGTCATCTGACATTCATGACACGATGTACAATATCTTTTTACATCGAAAAAAAATTCCAGGCCAAAAAAAAAAACGATTGGAGAATCGTCTCCATTGTTTTCTCCAAACCCAAGTGACCTGCAAAAGGTCGATCGTGGGACTGACGCAAAATATCGTTCTCAAAGAAAAATGCCATTGGCTCCTCCTCAGCCTCTTCACGAATAGCAAAGGACTTCTCTCGAATAATATGCAGTGAAATATCCGCAGTCTGTAGTTTCGACAGCATGTTCGCATTCATTGCTGAAAGTTTGTCAGCTTAAATGTCATCCGGCTGATCAGTATCTGTTGTTGTCTCGATGATCTTGTTGACAATCTCATTCCTATACTCATCCTCACATTTTTCAGTATTTTGCACAGTCCTCTCATCATCGAGTCCTTTTAACCTCAACCTCGTAACAACAAATGACCCCTTCTTGCCAAGTACATCCATCCCCAATAAAGCTTCAGCGGCTAAATTCTTAACAAGCCCTACTTGTGATAGTCCCTTATAATGTGGAGTGTTGATATTTACCACAGCCAACTGTGCGGTAAATGGCTGACCCACTGCTGTATATAGTGCCCCTCCAGCTTGCAACTCTCGTCAACGAGATCTTCTTTTATCAAGGTCATATCTGAGCCGGTGTCCTTCACAAACATGATCTCATGCCCATTTACACATCCTTATTTCTGAAATAAGCCTTTCACCAATTGTTGGCTTAACAAAATAAGTTACTGGGTTGCCATGATGTTTCACGTACTGTAAGTTATACCACTGTATTCACAGCCACTGGACTAGCTTTACTTATCTACGAGTTTCTGGGCTTATACGTGTACACTCGTTATAGTGATACACACTCTGCACTTAGCAATCAACAGCTGATGTTATACACACAGTACAACTAGTCACTGTTAATATCACACACAGATTCGCTCAATCCACAGCTTTCAGAATTGTCAAACACAAGTCCAACGTACTGAACAATTCCAAATAATTCACACAGAAATTTGGAATCTGCACCTTCAGAATTGGCAAACACAATTCCAACGTACTGAATAATTCCAAATAAATCACACCGAAATATTGGAATCTGATCCGCTGCCACCAAAAATGTTACATTCGCGGGTTCAAAGGACACACAAACACCAAGTAAGGGTCATACAACTTTTATGTAAACTAAAGGTAAAGACAAAAACCAGTGTTGCTTACAGTACTATATAAAACTGCTTGCTCTCCCACTCTGTTCTTGTTTTAGTAAGGGTGAGAGATAAATGATTTTAATTAATTTAACATATGTGATTTTAATTGATGTAACATGTGTGATTGTAATTAATGTAAAGTGTGTACCTTCTTCCAGGGCACAGACTGGTCCAGGCTCAGTTAACCATGGAAAGATAAACAGGATCGAACCTGTTGACAGTCTCTGATATCAAATATCCAGAATATTGGAATTATTGTTCCGGCCAACTGTCACTGCTAACAGCTAGAATTTTATACAGTTATTGAGAGTAAAATTCTACTGATAACAATAAGGGAAGTTTGCTTTATTAGGAATGCTGAAATTTTAGTGTAATATTAAACAAATGAAATAATTATATCGTTTATCGTCATGCATCTCTTTCAAACATATTCAATGATCATTAAATATAAATTTTGCATCATGATTGAACAATATGGAAATAAGATTCTTAAATATTTCATTTTTATTTTGAAATCTCATCTCAGAAATGAAAATCTTGAAAACAGTCTCACCCCAAATTTTCATGCAGACGACAAATTGTCTTATTAAAAATCTGTGACGAATATAAAGTGTACTTGTTTTCTCGATCCATGGTGTTGTTTCCTAGTCAATGTAAAACCGTTATCAGCTCGCCTCATTCTTATATAATATAATTCTCCAGTGGCTAAGAAATGTATTGATTTAGCCTGAGCGTGCGAATTATATTCTTCGCTACCTCCCACTTGTAACGACAAGGGTCATTTCTTAGTCACGCTTTAATCGGAGGAGAGTACTACCGTTTCGCAACGCCTGCAGTTCTGATCGAATACTTAATTGAATATAGCTTTTAAATATGTTTACAAGTCTGAGGTGACCGTGCTGTTCGCGGGAACATAAATCTTAACCGTGAGGATCAAACAGTAGAATAGCCCGGTACGGACCTTAAATCATGCAATAAATTACATCAGCAACAGAGCCGAATTAAGAAGTTTGGGGGCCCTAGAAACAAACTCTAACCTTTAAAGTAACCAGAATTGCGCCCCAGTCTCTCAGTCTCAGATACAGTGTATTGCATTGCATTCTATGTGCATGTGTTTTATTTTGTTAAATTTATTGATATAATACTAAACTGCTAACACGTGCCTCGCGTGCTTATGCCTTAAAACGGCACCAATCAGCAAAAAGAACACCATTCAACACGAATAGCACTGTTAAGCATGAAAAGAAGCCATGTATGTATGTATGTATGTATGTATGTATGTATGTATGTATGTATGTATGTATGTATGTATGTATATATATATATATATATATATATATATATATATATATATATATATATATATATATATATATATATATATATATATATATATATATATACACACTCGAAATAAACTGTATACATAAAATAATAATCATACTTAAGTAAAAACGTGTAACATTGAAGTTTATGTCACCTCCTTCATTATTTTGGTCATATGACTTCAAATTTGCACTCCAGGAACTATATATTGATATTAATTAGTAGTTGTATGAGGCTAGTTAATTGGTGTCATAAGTGAATTAAGAGAACGCCGTAGGTTAAGAAGCTGGAGCCAGAATGAGATCATAAGGGGAATATCTATTCTAAAAGTTGTTAACGGGTTTAACATGGGGATAGCATTGAAGAGTCAAAAGTGTTTATAGGTTCAATAAATATTTATAGGCGCAAATGTTTATAGGATCAAAAGTTTTACGGTATCATGAGTTTTATAGGGACAAACGGGAATGATAATGTTAACTTTTTAATCCACACTAGAACACACACCATTACAATCCAACACACCAGATATATTATCCACCAATTGCTTTTCGATTGCTATTGAAAACAAACCACACTATCCAGCAACTAGTTTTTGATTCCTATCCAACGCATATCTCTACTATTCAGCAACCCACTTTTCAAATTACAATTCAGGACGCAACCTCATCTCTGCAATTCAGCATAAAGGGTACGGGCTGTACACACACACACACACACACACACACACACACACACACACACACACGAACAAGCTACACTTACATATAAAAAGAAGCGACCCTCTCCAGTAGCCTAGTGGTTAGAGCGTCCTCTTCAGATGCGGAAAGGTCGTGTGTTCGAACCCCGGTAGAGTTATACCAAAGACTTATAAAAATGGTACTAACAACTGCCTCGCTAGGAGCTCAGCATTAGTAGGTTAGTGTTAGGACAGGTTGACCTGGTGTCAAGATAATGTGACTGAAGCCACGTGTCTGCAGCATGATGCTCCAGTGCTAGACATCACTATAACTTGCTGCCACACTGCAGACATCATATGACTGCAAAATTGTTAAAGTTACGTTTAAAAAATCCAAATCACACACACACACACTCACTCACACACACACACAAACACACACACACACACACTCTCTCTCTCTCTCTAAATGCAAACTTAATAACGTAATGGTAGGAGGAAGTTTTGTGTAGAGACACTACTTTATCTTTTCACAAATATTATTGCAAGAAATGGGGCAAGGAGTTTCAAGTTTCAGTTTTAAACAAAATATAAATACACATGCACATACAAACAAAAAATGGCAGATGATTAGCGTTTCTGATTTCTGGAGATCTTTGTGGCCCTGAAAAGGATCATTGGGGTTTGTTAACAAAGGTGGTTAACACAGGTGACAACACTTTATTCGTTGGTTTCTTTTAAAAGGTTCGTCTCACGTACAAAGGCCACTTCAAAGGTTGCGAGGCCTGATTCACTTTTATCGAGAATTTGATGTCTAGGGAACCTGGTTCTTTTGAGATTTGGAAATGAATTGAATGCCTTCAGAAGCTCACATAATTTACTATATCAAGATTATATATGATTTATATGCTATAAGAACCGTTTCTATCTACGATTCCAACGAATTTTAGATGACGTGTGGTGTGTATAGGGAACATGGATGTTGATGTGTGGCTTCATGTGTCGGATTTCGAATAGCAGTAAATCCAATGTGACCATTAATGAACAGTACATAACTACCAAAACGTTATCTGTGCACCAAAGACAAATTATGTTAAAAGTTTTACAATAGTCATGAAAATCAGCTGTCTACCTCCGTGTGAAGACATTCTTCAAACTTTACACTCACCTCATATTTACCAAGAAGTATGTTAAGCTAGCTCGTTACAACAAGAATTTACAACTGGAAAGATGTAGGTAACTGGAAAAGGATTGGCTTCTATGCATAGATACATAATGTAGCTCATTATGTCCAAAACAGTGTGTGTCACAAAGCCAAATGAAGAAGCTAACTTAGAAATAATGCAGGCAGAAAAGTCAGAAGTGAAAGTGGAATTAGAATCATTTTAAATACTGTTAAAAAATACCAGACCTAGAGGAAGAATTACTACAAGTCCATGAACGTTGTTGTAATTTGCAGATAAAAAGAATGAGGAATAAATGACAATTTTGGAGAAATTAAAGAAAACGAATTTCGTGGAGACTCGGCGAACACCAGACCGCGTGCATAGATTCTATAAGACAGTTTGTTTATATGCAGCTTTTGTGGTTTTAATTTGTGCCTTATTGACGTACGTAGTCATTTATGCCCTGTGTGTTTTCGTGTTTAATTTCTGTAAACTGAATGTAAATATGTTTTTGATGTTAAACTTTTCGTGACACGAAGAAAGCAAGGAAAAAATTGCATCAAATGTATTTTGTCTTTGAGTGTAATATCAGTATTCTCGGTATTATTGTTATGCTTGCATCATCATCTCTTTATCTATTCTCACAGTGAATAAAAGAAAAGTTAGATCTTAAAATTTGGAAAGCATTGTGTCTTCGCCATCAATTTAACATGATGATTGATATACCGAGTTGTTCACACATAACCGAATTTGTCAATCGTCTTACTGAATACAAATCACAACTATTTCATGATACCCAACAATGTATCACGCGATGTTGCAAAGGCTGGCAATTGGATTGTCCATCACTCCAAGAAAGTCAAGTAAGAGTCCATTTCGTTTGCAGAAGTCAGTATTAGCGAAGACGATAAGAGTGCGTTTGAATTTAGTCAAACAAATGTTGTCATCTTCGACGAAGAAAAGAAGAAATTAAACTTTGAATTAAATTTTAACATGACTGTTCCCGTTTTTCTATAAACACAAGTGGTCCTTAAAAATATTGAACTAATAAAAACCTTCTGACCCTATAATATCATCCCCATTTTTAACTTTTCAGCAAATATTAACATAGAATTTCCCGAATGATCTCATTCCGTCTCCCACATGCAATTCTTCGGGATAATGATAATTCCCGTATGACCCCTCCCCATAACTTCATACAGCTATTTTAACTCTAACTGATTGGAGCACCTAGACTACATTATCGTAACTACAGATAAGCAAGCAATATTTAATGAACCGTCTTTAAAAATAATTATTTTTCAGTTTCCAAAATTTCGTCAAAAATCGGACTGGCTCAAAACATTTGAAAGCTAATTTCAAACAATTCATATAAATGCACAGGAGAGCAAATACACAGATGTTTTCATGCAATGGTCGTTATACAATCATGTCATAGTGGAGAGTAACCTTAATTTTACAAGTTCATGTTTAATCTATCTGAACGTAAACTATATCAATATTAATGTATCGACTTAGTCAAGTTATGGCGATGTTCTGTAAATTTGAAATAAAGCGAATAAAATAATAAACTGTTTGTGATGTGATGTGATATTTATTTTTAACGTAGCTTTTAAATTTTTTTCGGTCACATCGCTACGATGTCTGCAGTGTGGCAGTTTATAGTGATGTCTAGCACTGGGACATCATGCCGCAGACATGCAGAATGATGTCCCACCCAGTCACATTATTCTGACACCAGGCCGACCAGTCCTAACATAAACCTTTTAATACTGAGCAACATGCGAGGAAGCTGTTAGTACCATGTTTGTAAGTCTTTGGTATGACTCGATCTCGGATTGAACCCAAGACCTCCCGCATCAGAGGCGGACGCTCTAACCACTAGGTCATCGGAGCAGTCAATAAACTGTTTGTTGCACTAACAGATCATTCGATATATTTTTCTCCTGGTTTTAATTACAATATTGCATCCTGGGTACTCGCATCCGTAAGAATTAAATACAATTTATAGTTTCTGCTTCGATCTTTTGAAGTCATATTACCAAATTACATGGTGTAATGACTGAAACGCGCACATTAACATCAAGTTTGTTTCATTTCTGGATGAAGGTCTATAATGATATTAATACCGAAGGAGTAGGGATAAATGAATATAATTTAGTCACATGATAAACAAGTCCTCTTCAAATAAGCGTTTTCAGGCCAATATATCGAGGCACTATCATTTAATTAAAGATAACAGTGCAAAAGAAATGAGTTAACTGAACTGTAAAACTTGAGACCTTACCTATATTGAACCTCGTGAATGGTATTTTATAAGGCATAGTGAACGCCACTCGCAAAATAAGCTAGACCACCGTAGATATGTTAAAAAGAGCTTGCCAGTAAGCTTCCCGCTGGTCTGTGGCTCTTCCTAGGTTCTGCTTTCACATAAAATTTTTGGCATCACGTATAGTCTAAACCCACTCAACCTGAAAACCTTGTTTCCAGTTTTTCATTATTTACTTTGCACGAGTACTTCAGAGAAAAGTTGTTTTTTTTTTTTTAAAAAAAATATCAGGATAAAATAAAGGAAGGCAGGTTCGAACAAATTCATAACTTAAAATAAATTCTCAATATTTATTGAAAAAGATAATATTCTACTCGATGCAAAATTACATTTTTACATAGCAACTAACACTTTTATGCCCCAGTGCAATCCATGACGTTATGCATTGTAGTTACTGTCCACGTACAGGCTTATGTAGATGAGGCCAGTCAGTATACATAATCTATCACTCAGTACAAAGGCGATCCAAGCTAGGCACTCGCTTCTCCTATGGTTTGCCCATTTATACGACCCCTTAATCCCCTCCCCCAAAAAAGAGACAAAACAAACTAAAACCAAACAAACAACAAAATTTTTAAGAAACATGTGAACAAAGAACACAGGAAGGAACAAAGGTAACTCGTCAGTTTTGTAGCTACTGAAAAACTGTAAATAGCGCCTTCATCATATATCACTAATAGAAATCAATGTAAATGAATTTATAAACAGACGCAGGCAAATGCTTAAACGAGAGAGAGAGAGAGAGAGAGAGAGAGAGAGAGAGAGAGAGAGAGAGAGAGAGAGAGAGAGAGAGAGAGAGAGAGAGAGAGAGAGAGAGAGAGAGAGAGAGAGAGGTCAAAAGTAATGCTAATGCAGACGTCGATGTATTGAGATAATGAAAATGCTATTAAAATACGGAATAAAACTAACGGGTCAGACATCAAGGCTGCTATAGTATTATATTCCTTGATACCAACACTTAAAGATTTCTAAATCTTTACCAAATTTGTGGAGGCTGTAAGACTGTATAAAAATGCTATTGTAGATGAATATAATTGGCCAAATTTAAAGTACACTGTATGTACCGAGAGATTCACACCAGTCACCAGCACGATGACTGAAATTCCCACTTGAGCATCTACATACCTATCTATATATCTATTGTACTCGACCACACTACACAATGAGGGGTGGGTGGGTGACACAAATAAAACGAGATAGCCCAAACCTATTTGACTTTGAACATCACCGCTCTCACGTTTCTATATCTTTCTATTTACAATACAATACGTGGTATTTGCGGGACTATGTAACATTTCCACCTTGGAGGAAAGCCCAACAAAAATAATACAAACATTTGGAGAGGTTCCAAACTGAATGCCATACGTTTTGCATCCCCATGTAAATAGGTCGAATTGAGGACAAACACTGAGGTTTTCAATCGTGAATAACTATATTTTATATGTCTATATCACTTTCTGCCTGAAACAGTAACAATCTTCTTTAAATAAATAAATAAAAAGTAAAAAAGATAATAAATAAATAAATAAATAAAATACAAGATAGCCGAGGCAGATTGCTTTAGGTTTGCCTATCCCTCAAAATTAGAATAATCTCATTTGCGTGTTCAGTCATTCAGGTTTGTATCTCGTTAATCTCTTACGAGATTAGATTACATATATTCCTTGCATAATCAGTCAATATCTCAACATCTGGCGCTTGAAAGATTTACCAAATCGATTTGGCCTTATGTAGCTCGGAAACAAACCCTCGATATGTAAGAATTTCTGAGATGCTAAATGGCTACTAATGCCCGAACATCGGACCCCGACTTTGAAGGATTTGATGACGTTTAGAGTGGCTTGGTAATAAACCCCGACTTTGAAGGATTCCTTGATATTATTAACCCATTTTCATTATTTATTTACTCAGGTATGAAACATTTTCATTATTATTTACTCAGGTATGAAACATTTTCATTATTGTTTACTCAGGTATGAAACATTTTCATTATTATTTACTCAGGTATGAAACATTTTCATTATTATTTACTCAGGTATGAAACACAAAATTATTTGGGAAATATTTCCCATATTTTTAAAATTCCAATATTTTCACATGTGAACAATATAGCCTTGTTTTTGGACATGCGAAAAGTAACAACAATATTTCTCGTCATGCAATAGGAAGCTTGAGTGTGCGTATAGAAATTACATTTGCACCCCACCCCCACCCCCACCCCCCAAAAAGTGCACCCCCCTCGAAATAAAGCAACAATAACATCAACAAAAACCGAGCATTCTGTGAGCCTGGGCAATAAATAGTAACATTATTTTTCAGGCTTAGACTTGTTTATTGACGTAGATATTCGACCTGCCACCTTTTGCAGTTTTATGAAGTTATGTCCCTTTAACAACATTCACAACAATGTACTAAATACAGTTCTTTATCGCTCGACTGACTTGCTTTCTGGGTTTTGACAGGTCACAATAATTTATGCTTCTAAATGCCAAACATTAATTTATTGAATCAGATTAGCTCATCCTAACCTTATCCTTATCCTCATCATACCGTTCTCTCGACTACTGATATTAATTTTATGATCGGCCAGTGACTGCTGTTGAAACTTAAAACGGTGGTGGTGGTGATGTGCTGAAGAGTGAAGTTTATCTGCAAAGCTTTTTTTTCAGAAGCACATTTGGTATATTACCAAAAGTAATTTAATTTTTCCTACTTAAATGCCAGTTAAGTGATACAAAAATATATATTTTAACTCTTGGCTTCGTCAACAGTTAAAATATAACGTTTATTTCTTTTGTACCACACCCCATGAATCTATTAATATTTTGTTCCAATATTTTTTTCCCACAAAACATTCTCTGGAGTAGAAACAAAAGGCTTGCAGGAGGTTGGAAGAATAAGAGGCTATAAAACAAACGAAGTCATAGTTTGGAAATACGTCAATCGAAGTCGACAGACAGAGATATAATTCATAAGCCAAATATAACGAGTTCTTCCCCATGAAATTTTATTCTGAATTCTCCCCCTCCCTTAACGAAACATTTTATGATGAAATTTTGGACTTGATATGGTTATCGTGCGGTAACCGGATATGCTGCCGGTCACTTAACTGTTTAAAATTTCTGAAAGGATGTTATCTATTGTGGAAATCTGCACTTGACTACCGCATTCCGTTAGCTAGGCTCGTACCTGGGTAACATTTAAACATAAAAATTCATTTCCATATACTCTGACTTTGCTGATTATGCGTTGCTCTAATTTATAAGCGGCTAAATTCAGAATGGATGCACAAGTCGTAACATCCAAGCAGAGCAGACTTCAGTCATAATGCTAATCACCAATATCAATTCTACTCCAAGTACTGTATCCTAGTTACTTGTCTGGTAACAGAACCTCATACAAATTTGTACCTTTAGGCAAGACTTCATATAGAACAATTTAATTTCTTTGACACTTCTAATTACATCAACTGCTGTGACCTTATTGACATCTTGAACCTTGAACTGCAACGATAATTTTTTTTTGGACAAGCTGTAATAGTGGCTATACTGCTACATGCATGATTCCAGATTGACTGGCAGCTGGTGTACTTAAAGTTTTCAACTTGATTTATCTGACTTGGATACATTGTCATGAGTAGATATGAGCATGCGCTGGATAAAACCTTCCTTTCAAGCCAACTATATACAACACTTATATAATATAGTCATATGCTATTATAAAAATCTCACCATCGTCGTCGTCGTCGTACTCATCATCATCATTGTCGTCTATCCCGTTAACCAAGAGGTCCTTTTGGCACCAACTATGATGTCTTCTCACTTTTTTCTGTCTGCCTCATCTTCTGCTACTATTCAACGCGCCTTTTTGTTCGCCAGTCCAGATGATCTTGAGACATGAGACACTTCTGTTTGCGGTTTTTTTTTTGCATGGTGGTCAAGAGGTTTTCATTGGGACCGATGGTTCGTTGGATCCGGTTGTAGGCCTCTTTGCCGGTTACATGGTCAATGTATGAGATGCTCAAGATCGTGTGGGAGCATTTCATTTTTAAAGTTTAATTGCTGCTTTATAAATCTGATATGAGCGTCCATGTTTCACAAGCATACAGATAAATAGATAATGGCAATAAAAGCGCATCAGGTTAATTTTGGTACTCAGAGCAGTGTTGGTGTCCTTCCATGTTTATTCTCAACTTTGTTATTGGTGGTTTTATTTGGTAATCCTTGTAAATTAATTCTTGTTTGCCGCCCTCTTCAGTAATAACTGATCCCAAGTACTTGAAGCTTTTGATTGGTTCCAGCTTCTGTCCAATGACTCTTATTTCTGCACTGATGCTATTGGTGCTGTTTGTTATCAGTTTTTTTTTTCAACGCTAATCTCCATACCATATGCTGCGAAGGTTGTGTCGATGAGTTCAACACATTCGGCAAATAAATAAATCGTCACATAATTATATGTACAATTCAGTCTACGGAGACACATATTTGGAAAACGATTGACCTATCATCAGGCCAGCTTATCATCTGTCGTCAATACCGGAAGTCAAGTCCAACGCCTCAGCCACTGAACTTCTGGATGATCTAACAAGTAAATATAAATGAATAAGGAGCTATTATATACATATCTTAATCATTTTTCCAGTAATGAACAGTATGATTTCTTCCTCTTATGCGACAGGCTCATCTATGTCTGGTAGGCAACCACAGAAATACATTATACTCCAATGCAAATAATAATTATTATCAAATCACCCACACTATCCCATAACCCCGCCCCCAGGAATCAAACAACGAAATAAACGACGATGCATTGCATCACAAAGTAATCGATAGTCTTGTTTTTGCAAACCGATTTCAAATTCTTTATGCTTTTCAATTGATCTTTTCTTACATTTCATACACGTCTCACGCCATTACCTGGTATGTCTATTGCTTCCACGACTGTCCACGGAGCATCAGATGCCCGCATGCTGAGAAAATGCTTGACGCGCAGAACGCAGTCAATTAAAGTCAGCTCAAAGATTTCAACAGGAAGTAAGTTTTGTTAAGTGCTTCATAGCTGATATTGATTATACGGCAATCTAGTCTTCTTTCTATTATATACACTCATTATTCATTTTTGACTAAAGGAAGAAAGTTTATCGACCGATGGCAAATATAATTTGTGGCTGCAATTTAGTAATTGTGCTGGAAAGGCAAAATATAATAACAAATTGATATGTTAGAATCGCCCTCTATCATGTCGAAGATTTATTTGATGTAAAATGTTATTGAACTTTTATAACTTTTTTTTATTTTAGCGCAAGGTATACAAGATATATTATACATTATCATTGACAAATAAATAAATAAATAAATAGCGAACTAACTATATATAACTCTCTCTCTGTATATATATATATATATATATATATATATATATATATATATATATATATATATATATATATATATATGTATATATAGTCATATATAGTTATATATATAGTATAGTTATAGTCATATATATATATATATATATATATATATATATATATATATATATATATATATATATACAGAGAGAGAGAGTTATATATAGTTAGTTACATATATACATAGTTAGTTACATATATATACATACATATATATATATATATATATATATATATATATATATATATATATATATATATATATATATATATATATATATATATATATATATATATATATATATATATATAATAACGGGAGATTTAAAACATTATAACCTCCTTAATTGTCTTGGCGTTCTTTGACTAGGGAATAATCTCTCACGGTGTTATTGCAAAGTGAGGACTTACAGATGGAACGTTAACAGATAGCTGATCAAGCGATTTGAAAGAAATAAACAACTACGAGAACTTTTTCGATAAATAAAAATGAATTTATTCAACATTTCAATTTCAACTAATATAACAGATTTACTTAAATAAATCTTATGAATTGATGCATAACCAAATTATCACTTTTAATTAATACATGAGAAAAATTTCACTTTCAAACTAATGGATTCATATTAATAGAATTTAGATGCAGTGTTGAATTTATATCATATTACGAAGCATCACCTCTTTAGTCCGACTTATCTTTGATGCGGATTTCGCCTTGACTCATATGGTTTCCTTTTCTTATCTCCTCCCTTTTTTCCTTCTCTCTCGGAGTATGAAGCTGTTTCTCTAAATATGAGAGTATTACGAGGGCTAATTATGTATGGTTCAACAATTATTTGCGTAGAGATATATAACGCTGCTCGTATTCAGATTAGGCGATTCGCACTGCACAAATTCGGACATAATGTGATCTTACAAAAAATTTCTTTGCATAGTCTTTGTTTCGGCAAGGTACCGTTAGATTAGTATAAATGACCTTAGCTTGAAACTTATTGCACTCAGCGAGGGCAGTTTATTATTAATTACCCCGTGCTTTCTCAGACAAATGCGTCAGTATATACCAGCTTGTATTACATGTACCTTTGGCTAGTCAATTATGTTCAATACAATAATTACTTATGGCAGAATATCCAATAAGTCTAGCTACAACAACCAATAACATGTAAGATCATTTAAACATAGCGAAATCATATATAAATATACACTTGCCATTAGCTCACGATAACAATATTATCATACGCAGAGAATCAATTTATGTTAACATAAAAAATGACACATTTGTATATTAGGGTTAATTCCTAAAGGCCTATGAAATACCGCATATTTGCATTCTTTGAGTTACAACATAAATCCCTATGAAATCCTACATATTAAATATTTAATTACATACAATCAGTCAGTTCTCAAAATGAACTAATAATTACTAAATTAAGAATAAAATTGCATAACATTATCATATTAATAAAGCCCTACTAAATGAATACACGATACACGCGTGAATCATAAGCATATGAATACATTTGCAAAAAATCAAATGAAATATAATATTAAATGGAAACTAAAATTGTTTACCTTAATGTCGTTTCTTTCCACACAATTGTGTCATCGCCTATAGCCTACCTTCCTTTTTAACACTGAGTCAATCTGATTTCTCCCAAGCAAGATTCTCGACTAAAGAATTCTAAGCAAATCCGTACCGTAAATTCTAGTTTTCCAAGTGTACGCACTTAGTTTCCATGACCAATCGGAAATAACTGTTTACAAAATTCTCTCCAAACAGCCATGTCTTTCATCAGATTTTAACAGCCTAAGAACCAATTGCAATTATCTTTCCTTTGAAAAATCAATTTTTTTTTACCTGCTCCCCTTTTTGAACCTATACGGTCAGAGTTCTAATGCACGTATGTCACTGTACCGTTAGACAGCCCGGTAAATTTTACTGAAGATCAAATGTATATCCTTTGATGTACCAGAAATGAAATAAGAAATAAGAAACAATTAGTGAACTTTCTTAAGACCTTTCTGGCTTGACTATGTTAACTTCAGAGCATAATTTATTCAACCTTAAATTTATATAAGTCTTCAAAATTCGCCACATAACAATATAGCATTATATATATAATTAAGGAGCTATTTCTTTTAAAATGGTGAACCAATGGTGCACAGAGTTTACAAATGTAATAATATAATAAACACAATCATTTGATTTTATTATATGTCGTACTCCGGATTTTCCATTTGATATGTGTGTTAAAATGAGTAAGGTTGCGGGTTCGAACCCCGGGCAAGTCATATCAAAGACTTATCAATGCTACTCGGAGCTGCCTCTCAAGACACTCAGTATTAAGAGGTTAATCTAAGGACTGATCTGCTTATGTCAGGATAATGTAAATTAGTGGAACATGAAGCTACATGTCTGGGGCATGATTACCGAGATCACCGTATTTGACTGAACATTGTTATAAGTATGGCAAAAGTACGGCAAACATCCAAATCATACAAACACACACGCGCGCGCGCACATACACACACGCACGCACACACACTCACTTACATACACATAAACATACATGTTAAAACAAAATAGTATTCACACATACATGTTAAAACAATAGTATTCCTTAATTGTGTTTTCGCTGCTCTGCGTCGATTGTTTTTGCGATGTACGTTACTCTCTACCCTTCAAATAAAAAGTACTCTTGTTAAAACATACTTACGCAAGTTAACATAGTCACGTACTGGGGGGGGGAATCAAACAAAAAATATGATGCCTTCCACCCTTTAAATATTCAAACACGGCGTCCACCTACTGGTTATCGTGTTGTATCAATTGTACATACCCATGGGCGCCAGCGGGATTTTTTGCAGGTTGGGAGAATTCAGATTTTTTTCAGGGGGAATGGTTAGTCAGTCACTAACAGGAAAGTTAGTATAAGAAGCAGCCTGAAACTAAAGCTATTATTTGCTTTTTACTAAACGTTTTGAACAGACTCTTATGACAAGTTTACAGCTGTATTTTCATGATTAAACTTGTTAGAACACACACACACATATACATGCATACATATACATACATATATATATATATATATATATATATATATATATATATATATATATATATATATATATATATATATATATATATATAGGCGTGTGTGTGTGTGCAGTATGATTTCTAGGGGAAGATCACGTGACCCTCCTTGACCAATGTTGCGGGCGCCCATGTACATATTCAAGAACATGAAGTGATAATGCAGCTGTTTGGAATTCATCCCATCCTCATATCGATAGGGTAATCTGATCAAGAATGTTCTTTAAATGTTCGTATAGGGGTGATAATGAAAAAAATGGCGGTATTATTGCTGTTATCTGTCAGGAGGTTGATGCAATGGTTCGAATTTCTATTAATACATATAGGCACGGCATACTCCCGATGGTAAAATCTGTTTGTGGTATTACATGCCAGAATATTGATTTTAAGAGCAATCTAAAGGATTCAATTACAATAAACTAGACTGTTTTATGAAGGTTTACAGGCAATGAAACCATCTTCATTCAGTTATTTCATTATATTTCATATCGGTTGTTACTGTTAGTACAATCGAATGAAACAGAACATAGCCTGTTTAACTACCCATTGTAAGCCCAAAACAAGTTACCCGCAAATTTGAAAAGAACTGTATAATCTACTTGATCTGTGGAGAGACTAGGGTAGGATGCGGAGTATTTAACTTATTGGACACATTACTAAAAGCATGCATTGGTAAGATGAGAATTTTCTCGATCTAGAATCGCAAAAATAAAACCATTGCATAATCGCTGCGAGATAATTATATTCTATGCTTGTTCAGTCTTACTTGTAAATGATATTTTGCTATTCGACATTTGTTTTCTTCTTCTGATATATAATAAAAGCAATAGTTGAAAAATTAAGTGGCATGATGGTTAGGAAAGCATTAGAAAATTGGTGAAAAAAAAAAACATGTAGTAAAATTCCGAAAAGTCAAGTTTGGTTCTTGTTTTTCGGATTTTTGTATGTGCTTCGTCGGGTCTGGGCGCGTCATTGAAGTGATGCCAAATATTTCTGTAATCAAAGAAATAGTTATCAATGTTTTACTGTAAATGGAAAATGAACTGTATAATTCTTGACGAGAATTTCAGTCTTTTTATGCATTTATACTGTACAGATGAAGAAAGGCGGCTTTAGTCATATACTAGTATGTTGTTTTGATAGCGTAAAGCTACATCCAGAAAAGGTAGATAATGATTAAATCTGCAGATATTACGGTTTAGCTTTGACTGTATGTCTGTCTTTCTGTCTGTATGCATGCATGCATGCATGAATGCGTGGATGCATGTATGTATGTATGTATGTATGTATGTATGTATGTATGTATGTATGTATGTATGTATGTATGTATGTATGTATGTATGTATGTATGTATGTATGTATGTATGTATGTATGTATGTATGTATGTATGTATGTATGTATGTATGTATGTATGTATGTATGTATGTATGTATTGGTAGCTAAAATGTTTATCTTGGAAATAGGTTTCATTTTCTTTTTCATGCAACATGTTGTGACTTGAGGATATTTTCGGGAAAAATGCGTTAGAATAAATTTATAAATTAATTTTTGTTCACGATACACTTGACGGTATTGCATTTCATTTATTTATATTTTATGTTTGAATATTTGACACTATTATATTATTTTCCAAATCGAGGAATGTACAACCATTTCGCTTGAAACGATGATTACGGAAAATCTGCACAAGTCGTCATCAAATGACCAATATGACTCAACCTAGATGAAAATAGTCATCTACCTATTATAAAAGATGCTAATTGTTTTCTCCGAAGATTTGTACATCAGTTTAAAACAACTGTTATATGCATGCAAATATACAATTGAAATTAAAACTTAGAACTATCATATATACTTGCTTGTAAGTCTAGTCCAAATGCAACCAACATTGACCCAGATCTGCCGTCGCAAAATGCACTGCTGGAAATAAGCGCAATCCAACTAATTCGCTATCATTGTATTTATTTACTTTTTATCTCACGAATGTTAGACCCAAGACTTTCTATTCGTAGCGATTTTAATTAATCAAGTTAAAAATGGAATGATGTCTTGTTTAGATATATATTTAATTTGTTCTGAAGATAGACATCCTCTAATAGTAAAACAAGTTAGTCCAACGAAACAAGCAAACGGAAAGAAACCCACAAGAAAAAAAAACTCCACCAAAGATTGGATGCACATCTGTACTGACCACGTGACATGGATAGTTCAGCCATTACTTTGCAGATGATTCATACCTGTATTAAATTGTATGTTGTATATCTAAGTCTATATTTGTCAGATGTCGATGACGAATTTAAAAAGTGATAGAATCAATTTAAGGTAAGGACAAAATCTAGCAAATGAAAATGTTCATCCGTTACTCTCTAATGCCCCTGATTGAAGAGATATCCCACCCAGAGATTAGCACAAGAAAATAGTTATAAACCTATATATATATATATATATATATATATATATATATATATATATATATATATATATATATATATATATATATATATATATATATTTATATGTATATATATATGTATATATATATATATGTATATATATAAGTATAAATTTATTTATATATATATATATATATATATATATATATATATATATATATATATTGTTCCTGTTGAGGTGGTACAGGAGTCACTTGAAATTTAACAATGTGAAAATATTCATTTTGCAATAAATTAAATCTGCTAACATTTCAGAAGCGATCATAATAAAAAAATTGAAATGGGATTATCAGATGGTCAAAATAGTTCAAATACGTTGATGTCGCACTCCCATATCTCTCTCTCTCTCTCTCTCTCTCTCTCTCTCTCTCTCGCTCTCTCTCTCTCTCTCTCAATCATAGACTTTAATATATTTTTCTTATTCAGTATAAAAATAAGAGGAATAAATAAATAGGGCAAAATAAATAAATAGCTCAAATTACTTCCAATGGTACTAATTTTATGTACTAATGTTACAAAATTAAATAATTTAGCATTCTACGTTTATTGTACAGTTTACATCGAATAATCTTATTTGCATATTCATCGTTAATCTTCCTAATATTTTGAGAGATTCGATAACGGACACTCTTGACATGATCGGTCTACATCTGGTACTTGAGAGACTCACACGAATTCCTTGTTTTTCATTGCTAAGTACTTTTATAATGAATGAATGCTGGTTTTGCAAGGATTCAATGACGTTAATCAATTCGGATCCTGTATCGGAAACCCGAAACTATAAATAGACCAAGAAAAAATTTGGAAACTATTCTTTAAAATGAAATTACCAGCTTTTGTGTCTATATTTCTATATTTGCTTTTGTGTCTATATTTCTATATTTGCTTTTGTGTCTATATTTCGTAGGCGACACCTGAGATACAGTAGTTTATATACTTGTGTATTGAATGGTCCAAACCTACCCAACCCACAAACCCTCACCCCCACTCCCAACAAAACATACACCATCACGGAGTAATCACACATTAAAATTCATTTCCTTGAGGAAGTTTTTTGTGATTTTTCTTGTTCAACCAAAATGGCTGTGTATTCATTTCCAGTAAAATTCCGTATGTTTTCTTCACAACATCCGCGAAGCCTGTGACACCTGGGGGCCAAGAAATACTTCCATTGCAGAACACATCTGTTACTGTTGAGTGGACGAAAGTTCTCTAAGTCACAGATTATTGTGATGGTGTGTACTTTGAATTTGCTCTCTCTAAAAGGTATAACGTGGAATTGCTTGGTGATATCGAGACTTTTTTAAACGAGCTCGAAAGAGCTGAATACAATATTCTTTTCAATCACACAATGTCGATAATGTGCAAAACAGTGTCCTCAATTACTCGCGTTAGCATAACTGAAGTACATGACAAGCCAACAGGGCCATAATGTAGATGTATTTCGCTCTCTCAGCTCTTGCATGCGCATATTAGAACCTGGATTACACCATCTCAAGAGACTCGACTGGAAAAGTTTCAGTCATGGGTATTTGAATCATCAAATGCACGTCCTCAAAGGCTGAATACTCAGTACTGTTAGAACCAATCATAGAAGAGTTCTTATGATGAAGTTTTCTCCTGATCGTAAATTCGAAGAGTAATTCACCTTTTGGAGTCTCGATTGTGTGAGTAAACCCATCCTTTGGTTGGATGTCTCGAGATTGCATTCTCTGTCTCTGAAAACGTGTATTCCTGTTATCAGGACCATGCAATTCATTTGAAAATTTACTATTGGAACTCCAACAATTGCAGTTAGAGCGTCCGCCTCGGATGCGGGAGGTCGCTGGTTCGAACTCCGGACGAGTTATACCAAAGACTTTTAAAAAAATTGTACTAACAGCTGCCTCGCTTGGCGCTCAGCATTAAGAGGTTAGTGTAAGGACTGGTGGGCCTGATTTCAGGATAATGTAACTAGGTGGGACATCACGCTACATGTCTGCGGCATGATGCCCCAGTGCTGGACATCACTTTAAACTGTCACACTGTAGACATCATAGCGATATTACAGAAAAATTGTTAAAACTACATTAAAAATCCAAATAACACACACACAAACACACACACACACACACACACACACACACACACACACACACACACCGTAACAATTGCATATTCGAATGCACACGTTCGAGCTTGAAAAATGTGAAATGTTTCCAAGCGTTGACTTGCCAGTAATTCGATTTCGCGAAATGGATAATTCGATTGACCATAATGGTGAGTTCTATTATGTTCGTGACAATGATCGAGCGAATACAAATCATTGCTTTATTCGAGTTTTTACATTATGTCAGTATGGCTTTCACTACACACATGGATAGTTTATTCATCAAGTTTAACCAAATAAAAATAATACTGTATTATACAACCACAGCTCTACTTGTTTCGATCGATTTTAGGTGCAACATAACCCGGACCCTACCATCTCAATGCTAAAACGGTCATTGGATTTTCATTTTAAAACTGTAATATTGTACTATTAACAGCACATATTTTTGTGTTGTAATATATTATGTATTGACGCACCAATTGTATGGATTGAAATTTATACAAAATAATCTAGCCCACAGCATTTCAAATTTCCTTTTCTTTTCCACCGCTGACCCCTTGGCTGTGTTCTATCGTGTCCTTTCTTTTCTGCCACTAACCCCTTGGTTGTGTTCTATCATGCCCTTTCTTTTCCACCACTAACCCCTTGGTTGTGTTCTATCACGCCTTTACCTTTCCACCACAAACCCAATAGGCTCTGTTAGATAATGTATTTTCTTTTCCCCTCTTATCGATTCTATATTAATTCTTCAGTTTATGTTAGTCATTATTTTCTACTCGCCATGTGATTTTGCTTTGCATAATGAAGAAGAACTTGTACATTTCTGTGAACTTTTACAAATATAATTTAATTATGACAATTAAATATGTTGTATTATATATTTCATATTGAGATATTGAAGTATATCAGTGGGAGAAAACTGATATAGCCAGTGTAGCTACGTCACTTTCGAACTTCTTTCTTTTCCATTTAGGAAGCATATTTGCCATTATGCATATTCTACAGACCTGTACTTCCATATTTAAAGATATTTTATTTCTTCTTCTTCTTCTTCTTCTTCTTCTTCTTCTTCTTCTTCTTCTTCTTCTTCTTCTTCTTCTTCTTCTTCTTCTTCTTCTTCTTCTTCTTCTTCTTCTTCTTCTTCTTCTTCTTCTTCATATTTATAGTATATAACATAAACACATGTAATGCACTCTATGCTTGCCATCCTTTTATGATCCAAGAAGATCTATTATCAAAGTAGTGTTTCTCTGCGCCCGTTCCAGACGAACAGAATCTGCATACTTATATGCATATCCGTTTATACAAATAAGTATAAGAAGTATATATGCCCTACCATATGGACGACAATATGCGACATTATAGCAGGTGGTTATGAAGCAGTTTCCAAAGAATGGACAAAGATTGTGTTCGTCTTTCACCACCAAAACATGAGAACAGTTAAAATACCTCTATTGTTAAGTTTAGCTCGTACAAAAGTAACAAACAAAAGAGTGAAGCCAACAAGCTTTGTAAATTTTAACAAAAATAATTTATTGTAATAGAAGAAGGTAACAATATGAAAAAGGACTTACAGTTTGTGAATATAATTCAAAAATTAATCCTGTAATCTAAAAATATAAGTCCTATCACTAAACTTTCTGTTTGCCTTGCTTTTTTGTCTAACGGAACTAATAAGGCAGTATGTCTCTTCATGAATTCACAGTAATTCCAAAACGTTACTAAATTATAATGTTTGACGATTTGTAATTCCAATATATAATTAAAATAAATAAATTAAATCTTATCAACTGAATTAAACACAACGATAAGTCTCCACTGAAACTGATGTTGATGCTGGAAATGACAAATTTTCAGGAAATCAACTCTCATATAAAAAACTAACATGTAATACAGAAACGAAATGAATGGAGTATTCTTCCTACTTTGTCAGTAAGGTTACATATTATAGCATCTAACAAGTCAGGAATTAGGTTTTCCAAGTTTTTCAAGAACATCAATGACCTGAACTCAAATTTTATTAATATGTTCATTTCCATCATGACACTATGCAATGTGTTTACTAAAATGACATATAAAGTACAAACCCACAACCATAAAGCAAATTAGTATTTAGCATTTTATGTACTAAATGACCCTTTCAATCTATAATCATGAAAAGTTGTTGTTGTTGTTGTTCTTGGGCTTAACGCCATTTTTCAGCACACGATAGGCTATTCATGGCGGCCAGTATTAATGGTGGAGGAATGAAAAGTAACATGCTCAATATAGATATACATAACAATGACACCCATATAGCATATTATACCCATTACACTCTACGACAAACGGTACATATTTTGAATTAAAGCTCTTGCAGATAATAATAAAACTGTTTAAGTAGCGATTTTAACTGTCATACCAATTTAAATCATATCTAAAAAAAACGAATATATTAGGCATTGATTCGTATCAATTGTAAACTAATATTAAGTGACAATTAAAAAAACCCCAAAACAAAACCCAAACAATAGTAACAAAAATCCTTGCAAATAAAATCACAATAGATAAAATATGGATGTTTAATGTCACATTCTGAAGTCTGGTGGAATGCCCTGATTTGTTTGCATCGTATGACTACCCAAATGTTTGCTGATTTATTTCGTGGCAATAAAATGTTTGCACTTTACTCGTGGAATATTTTCTTCTATATACAAATGTCTTGGATATCCTCTTTGTAACTAGCTGCCGTTTTGACCTTATATTTTTGATTATGGTCGACTCAAAATAATCTGATATCTTATCCTGCGTTGAAGAGTTTCTTGTTTTAGTCGATGGTAAAAATGTATCCTTCAAAGAAAATATATTTACGATTGAATAAATCAGAATGAATTAGATTAAGGCGTAAATATTGTCACATTTACGAGAAGTCACTGTTGACGTAGTGGTCATAACGATGAATTGGTTTCAGTTCTTGTATATAACTCCTATTGATATATAAAGCTAAGAAAAATTGTACTCTATGCAAATCTTATGGTTCTATGCATTAAATTCTTCTCTACAAAACTCAGCTATCTAACCAGTTGCCTCCCTACACTGACACCTTTTACTTACACATCTACTCTCTCATGAATCATTTGTTATGTAAATATTTATGTGTATTATGTGCTTGACTGTTGTCCACGATTGAGGATAGAGGTTTATGTGCTCCGCGTTTTTATCGTGTTTGTAAGGTAAGTATAAATAAGTTATTTACTGCTTTTACAGGTCAAGGTCAAGGTCTCTCCCTGCTTACAAAATTAGAATAGCCTAGAAGATGGACATTGTTTACAAGTTAGTGAAGTTTTACAGAGGATACTCTGTCTGTCAGAGGACCAAAGCTGATCCTGCAAGTAGATTTTAAAATTTATCTAACTGATTTGCTGGTACCCATCGTTTGATATTCGGCCAAATCTTTCACGTGTGAACGGTGAACGCAGAAATCTTGCCTTATTAGCGACACAAGAGCTTAAATCTTTAACCGTCTAATTACTGAATAAACACAAAGCTAGTCATTTGTTCTTGTCTTCGCACCTTTAGCCAATTGTCATAAACCTTACGTAACCCTTTAGCCAGCAAGAAGTTTAAATCGCCGCTGCAAAGATGGAAAAGTCTGACCACAGTTCACTAATAAAGTTTTAAATCACGTATATAAATATAAATATTCTAAAATTCATATTTGGAATTTCACCACTATGGCTGTATCAATGTAATTATAATATTGTGTCTTTCACCATTCGATATAATAATGAAAGTTAATACACTATGAAACGGACAAACAAATAGAGGTAAGTGTACATAGGTTGGTTAGTAAAGGAGAAGACGTAAGAATAAAATGAGTGAAAGAACGAACAATTGAACAAATGAGCACCAAATGAATGTAAACAAATACGGACAAATAGGATAATTGTGAAATATGGTAAATTACACACGAACGAGAATAAAAAAGAGGATATTTAAGATGCAATACCATTTCGGATATTATGATGTTATTGAAACCAAAACGGTAAATGCAAGATGCAAAATATAATAATGATCGGAGGTTACTATTGAACGGGCCTTTAACTGACAGTTTTTATTAATCAGAGCAATACAACAATTATATTCTTAGCTGATAAATGACTAATGTCTCCAAATTAGAGGACTTAAGAACTATAAGACGTATGTATGTTTTTGCTTTATGTAATAAATATAGTCTTTATTTTTATCTTATAGAGTCATTTTGTATACATAGATATAAACAAAGCAACATATTTCACGGAGTATAAGACACAAATTCACCGTAAACATCACATTGTGTACACTCAAATTTTGTTATGATTGTTTGACAGTTATATGGCGGTGCACGAATGGTCTTGTGGATAAATGATATCAAATTCTATTTTAATCAGCAAGATGAATTCATAACCTATTGCTTTGTATTTTATTAAAACAATTTGTGCCTCTCATAGAATGAATCTACCCTCGTGCGTTTTTCAATGCCTTTTTTGTTTCTGATACTTTCTTTGCAATATTTCTTGCAAAAGTCCGACGTGTCTTGTATTTCCCTCCGCATTTTACCATGTAAGATTTTTTATGTTTCGCAGTTGTACGTTTGTAGGATGCTGATATGATGTCAAATGAGACAACTGCAATTTCGATTTATTTTGTAGATGACGTAAGTAGCGTTGTGTAGGCTAATCTCTGTCTAGCAAAAGTCACTTAAGTTAATAACATTTAGATCCTTAATTCATTTCAAGCAAAATTTTGCCACGAGTTTTACTGGCATGCCTTTTTTTAAACTTTAACATGTCACTTCCTATTGATTTTTTTTGCGTTAGCGGTATAATGCAAATTTGTGACATATTCGGCATGCCTGTATTTGGAGCTAATGTTTATTTTATTTGTATTTATTTTTATCGCTGACCATATTTTATTTTATTTTAATACGTTTTATTTCCGCAGCCAAATTTGGACAACTAGGATAAAATTTCGAGGCCCTACAACAGTTCGTACGCCCACCGCCGTCACAATTTCTAACAAATAAGGGACTACTGCATACCTTTTCTAGGACCCACAAATCCTGTCCGTGGTCCTTTTAAATTGTGACAGATAAAGACGAGGATCTCATGTGATGTGGAAGTCTTCTTAAAATCCTGCAAGAATCTAACGGCAGAGTTGTAATCACTCAAAATAAGCCTTAGACAAGAGAGCTTCGTTACTCCTAATATATTAGATTATATAAACTTTCACGTATACTCAATTTGATATTCGATTGCAGTTGTCTCTTTTTTATTCGTATCTACTAAAATTAATAAAAATGTTTCGAATCATTTATAAATGTCGAAAAGTCATCTCTAATGAACTCAGAAATTCAAGACCGGAATCATTTCAAGTAAGACTGTAATACTATGTTTTTTCAAGGCAAATACAATTTACCGTATTGTTAGGAGTGCCCTGTGGCGAACTATTCTGAAATCATTCGGGAACTGGTTCTATGCTGCAGTGAGTATTGATTTATGTAAAATGATACAGCGAATATTTTATTTTTGAAATTTAGTATTGGTATATACCCATTCCAGAGGGTTGATTGCGGCACTAATATCGACACAAATTATCCCTAATGGAGATCGGCATTATCATTCACTTAAATCAGGTTGGTTCATTTTTTTTCAATAACGATTCCAAATAACGTGCCAGTGGTATATAGTTGTGATAGAATAGTGTTAAGATAGACAAGAATGGAATTTTAATTCTCAGTTTTGTATATAATCATTTACGATAGTACTCATTTCATTCTCACTTATGTCAATTAATGTTTGTTTCAATTCTTATATTCGATGGTAATAGGCGAAAAAAACCCATGTGGCTTAAAAGTTTTAATGACTTTCAAATATACCAGCTTTGAATTCTTGCTGGTTTAGTAATTGTTAAGTTGCAATTTTTAATTTTCTCGTATCTTTGTTCGTGAAGTGAAAACGCATATATATATATATATACATATACATATACATATACATATACATATACATATACATATGCATATATATATATATATATATATATATATATATATATATATATATATATATATATATATATATATATATATATATATATATATATATGTTGGCTTCCGTTAGTCTCGAGAGACAATGGAAATGCGCCCATGAAAGGAGTCCTAGTTTGTTGCTGTGCAGCGTCTTCTGTGACTATAAAGTCCCACACGGGAGTGGCAATCCTTGCTGCAGTTATATATAAACCAAGAAGACTAGAAAAGGAAAACTATGCACTAGTAGAATTTAACATTTTCTAAATCTTCTTATTATCCTTCAATTTTTACTATAAGAATAACCGGTATAGAATCAAATATCCGGGATATAATCTGCGTTACATATGTACACAAAGTAAAAATAGATGTCGCTTTGGCTTGTAGACTTTTAGGGAATTATACAACGTTTTCAGTTTCCGCAACTAGTCTGTACAAGCTGGTTGTATTTATAGTTTTAGCACATGTGAAGATAGAAATGTAGAGGTTTACAAACACAACGTTTTTGTGTTTATTTGTTTGTCGTAACTATGTTTTGTATTTGCCTTTGAAAAAGACTCATTAAGAGTCGAAAGCGCTTAGGCTAGTTAGTTACTAGTTTCGTACTGTTCGTCGTCAGTTTATTGCATCTATTTTAATTAAACCCTGACAAACGTGATCCCTTGGTGGATCCAGTACGCTTGAGAGGGTTGTTATTCGCCATATGATTTGTATTCTTTATATATATACATACATACATACATACATACACATATATATATATATATATATATATATATATATATATATATATATATATGTGTGTGTGTATATATATGTGTATATATATATGTGTATATAGATATGTGTGTATATATATATATATATATATATATATATATATATATATATATATATATATATATATATATATATATATATATATGTGTGTGTGTGTGTGTGTGTGTGTGTCTGTATGAATTGATTTTAAAATTTGCACATTGTTTATCCATATCTTACGATATTCTTTTGCCTCATTTATAGTTTTCTTTACGTAACAATACAAATAAATTCTAAATTGTTGAGACCAACTTTTCAGATTGATATGGTTTGTGATCAAAGACATGCTAGAGCCGAAATATATGTAAAGGAAGTGTTGTACGTCCAGCACACTTAAAGAACATTCTGCGGATACAATGCCTTCGCCATATTTTGCAAACAGCATATCCTTCTCTCACCCCTCACTTCTTTAAGTCAAACTAGTTATAAATCATTAATGAAGTATACAAATGTTAGCATTGGCTGTACATTCAACTATATTACAAAACTCAAGTGCATTTTACTCAAAACGCCATACACAAAGATAGAAAAAGCCATATCAAAGTGCATTTATGAGACGGACAGCTTTGTAAAGCGTGGCTTTCTTTTTAAAAATTAAAATTATTATCCTGCAAATATTCACATCAATTTTGAATGAATTTGAGTTTGTTTATCACAAATGTCAAAGTTTTCATAAATGAATTTATGGTATACACTACGTAAGCACCTACAACGTTGATAAAAACGTTACTCATATGTTTGATCAGGAGAGTCAAGCGGAACGCATTTATACAAAGATTATGTTGTAGCGCAAATCGATTCAGGAATTCTTTAATCTATTGCATCTATTTGTAATTCCTTTTAATGTGAAAACTTTCGTTTAATAATTTAAATAGGAATCATTATTTACTGCATCATACTGAATTGAGTCTAATTTCGTAGTAATCTTTATGATAAACGTGCGCAACACAGCATTTTGTGACGATTGGCTCGTGAAAGATCTTTTTCATATTGTATATTTTTTATGTTTTATGTTTGTGAAAGAGGTGTTCTGGAAATAAGTGTTTAGTTTTAATCACTGATTGAGATAAATTAATAAGAGCTTTGAAGTTTTTTTCAGTTGTTTGTTCTGAGTTTTTCCTTTCAAGAAACATTATTTGGATTTTATGTTATCAACTACAATATTTCTTAGTTTTCCACAAGTTTAGACATCAGTTGTTAAATATTCCAGATATGTTGAAATAACTTCTTGATAGATTCAATTTAAAATATATAGTCTAACTGATGTAATAAATATCAGGTCTAACGTATGTGATAAATATCAGGTCTAAACTATGTAATAAATATCAGGTCTAACTGATGTAATAAATATCAGGTCTAACGTATGTGATAAATATCAGGTCTAAAATATGTAATAAATATCAGGTCTAATGGATGTAATAAATATCAGGTCTAACATATGTGATAAATATCATGTCTAAAATATGTAATAAATATCAGGTCTAATGAATGTAATAAATATCAGGTCTAACGGATGTAATAAACTTTGGGATTTTCTTTTCACTTTAAAGGATTCTATTTTCTAAGTGTTTTTCCTTTCTCGCTCTTTTAACGTGTAAATCAGTTTTGTGGAACTATATAAAGAGCTTAATATTTTGAATTGGATGTATTTTATTTTTTAAATGTCATCCTTTGCGTTGTTACAAGAAATTAATATTCAAGCTATAACATTTCATGTAACGGAATGGTGGTCAGATAAAAAATAGAACTAAAGAGGAAAAACAAAACAATTCACTCTCCATGGAGACCAAGGTCAAATTCTAATTCGAGTAAATGAAGGGAAGGACTTTTAGAATCGGAATAAAACTGAATATATGTAAAATATGCAATCGTCTGCTGCAAGATGAAGTATATCATGATTGTTGAATTTGAAATTATTAAGTCAAATCATGATAAGTAAAAACATGACAAATGAAGATGTCAAAAGAATTCATCTCTTTAGAAAGTTTGTCACGTAGCATGTCTGCAGACTAACACCATAAACAAAACAGCAATCGAGTAATAGTCATCAGGCATATATTTCCCTGGAACAGTGAATTAATCTCGTTTCAACCGTAGTTTCGAAAGCCATCAAGTTAACAACTCTTTATTATGTGCTAAAAATTCGTTGACAACTATTATCGTGCGCTATTGTTTTGATGGCTCTCTGAGACGCGTCTTTTGAAATTGTTTTTGGAAAAGACTGGCATGCGAATTGCCGTTTTGTTAGATGTTCTAAAACTGTTGGCAGTGTACGCATTCTTAATTTGCCTCTGAACATGGTAAGATATATCTACTTTTAAGGGGAAAGAACTGAGTATGTGCCTTCATTACAATCTTCTAATCATGTGGACACATAATAAAGTTTGGAAAATGTAATATATTTAAAAATCTGAATGTGTTATACAGAATTAAGATTTTGGATATGTAGCTTTTATTATTATTATTATTATTATTATTATTATTATTATTATTATTATTATTATTATTATTATTATTATTATTATTATTATTATTATTATTATTATTATTATTATTATTATTATTATTATTATTATTATTATTATTATTATTATTATTATTATTATTATTATTAAATGCTGAAAGTTTGAGAAAGAAAACATACACAGATCATTGATCGAATTTTTTTTATTGAAGATGGCAAGTGCTTGCACAAAAATCCATTAGAGCATTTTCGAAAAACAAGATTATTAGACCTACTACACGTCTTTTGTCTTTTTGTTTTTTCGAACCTCTCATAACGACGCGTCACTCGTACATCACTGATATCTTAAAATTCTAAGGACTAATTGATTTTATTGATTTTCTCTGATATTTATGGTTTCCTCCCAAGTGATTCTGGCCTAGTTAGCTGTTGAGCTTCGCACATTCCTTTCATTCACACGGTTTTTCTGATAAACACAATTGGCAATTCTAATTTCTTGTTGGGCTTTAATTGAAATAGCTCAGGACATTGCACTACTAATCTCTCTTGTCAAGGTTACAATTTCTCCAATATTTTAGTTAATTTTGCACAGAACTTCTCAATCATTGTTATATCAGTATTGCTTTTCTCTGGATTCAGGTTTAATTGAATCTTTGTTGAAGGCACACAAAAGGATATTTCTGCAATGTGTATTCTCACACTTTCTCTTCCGTTCAGAAATATGCAATTTGATTTCCCGACATAAATACTTTGTAAGCATTGGCATATGCATCATTTCTGTTGAATATAAAGAAATTAATTAAATATGTATTTATCTCTGGTCTGACAAATGCTTTTCCTCTATGTCTGCCTGCCTGCTTGCCTGTCTGTCTGTCTGTCACACGCACACAACCAGGATATAAATTAAAATTTTGTACTTTAAATAAAATATTTGACCCTATACTTTTTAAGAATCATGGTCACAATTTACACAAGAAAATATGCAGACATGTATTCAATCGCCTGTTGCATAATAAACAGAAGACTGCAATAATACCGAGGGATGATTGACAGTAAAATAAATAAATAAATAAAATAATAAATAAAACATCAAATAAAACAAAAAATGAATAGAAAGTTTCAAAGTATTGAAACCTTGCTTACCCGTTGTCTATGCCATGTAGCTTAATGTCAACCTTTAACCCCTGTTTAGAAGCTCTAAATCGGCGTAGAGATATAAGACATTCACATTTAGTTCTTGGTACTGTCTGTTTTCTAGCACTGTAGTAAAAACCGCATCCACAAAGTTATAATTTAATTGTAATATCTTATGGTGTAATGAACTTCTTTGTCGATCGCTTCCTACAGTGGAGTACATCCGACCATAAACTGATTATACATATTTATCATTTGATCAATGTTGTGGACACAAACATTTATTGCATTTTCAGGTCTGGAAACGTAGCAACATGAGACGGAAACTTTCCATATAAATATCGAGAAAATAACTGCAGACCTTCATTTAAAACCGTCTGTTGATGTTGGAATAGAGTGTATTAGCTATCAATTACAAAGAAGCAATATTAAGCAGATATATGATGAACGTATTCATTTCTGGCAGAATGCATACACGTAATTATCTATTGATTTTTTTTAAATAAAAAAAGACATCTAGGGAGACAAGTTGTCCTTCCAAAGATTCCTGGATGGAAATGGGGGTGTCAATAGAGACATACTTTCAGCTTTCAGAAAGATTTAAATTGTATATTTTAACTTATTCTTTCTTGCTGAGTAAGTTTTTTGTAGACTGATTGTAGTATTTTGTTTTTATTTTTCTTTGACATAATGAGCGTGGAGTTGGCATCGACATCAAAAAGACGTTTATTTGCATGTTTAGACCTGTTCTTTTTATTAGATCGTATGAAATAAATTTTCTTAAAAACCGACTGTTTATTTTTTTCCGAGTGTAAGTGTACAATATCCTTTTATGCCCATAGCTTTATCCATTTGAATTGTAGAAGGAATATCCAATTGTACAAGGAATATCCAATTGTAAAGGAATATCCAATTGTAAAGGAATATCCAATTGCACAAGGAATATCCAATTGTACAAGGAATATCCAATTGTAAAGGAATATCCAATTGTACAAGGAATATCGAATTGTAAAGGAATATCCAATTGTACAAGAAATATCCAATTGTACAAGGTATATCCAAGATATTTTCAGTTTGGCTTTGAACTTTAAATATAATGAATTCCATTAATACATAAATCACAATAGTATACTTTTTTATTTGTAATTATAGAAAAGAGTATGGTCTCAAAAGGGATGTAAAAATATTTTCACTTTTAACGTCGCTTTAACAGTTAGAATCATATCGCCATGACAGCTGCAATGCGACAGTTCAGAGTAAGCTCTAACAATGGCGCTTCATGCCGCAGACAGGAAGCATCATGTCTCACCCAGTCATATTACCCTAACAACAGTCCGACAAGTCCTAACAAGCAAAGCAGTTGCTAGTCCATTTTGATAAGTCTTTGGTATGACTCGGCCGGATTCGGACCCGCAACCTCCTGTAACTGAGCAGACGCTCTAACCACTTGATCCACCATGGCGGTCGGTTGGAATAAAACACATGTACATTGTATATTTCTCATTACTTCGAACACAGAAGAATATTTATGCCTAAATATATTAGTACAAATTTGGAAGCTTGTTTTCCCTATTAAATTAATCCATGTTGTTATGTATATGTAATTTAATTATTTGTTTGTTAACTTTAAATACTTTATTTTATTCCATTATATGTTACTGTAATAATAATTTTGTCTACTGAGTGATTTTTTTTAAGAATTCGATTCAGTTCTATTTTGTCCTGATGAAAAGCCAGTAGTTAAAAATTGTATCTTTTGCTGACCTAGATTCAGAGCCAGTGTCAAGTTTTGGTGTAAACAACTTTTTAACAATTCATTTCTAGGGTGGGAATTATTGGTTGTTAGCTTAGGCTATAGTAGAGTACGTGATAATTGTCATGTAATATTATACGTTTTTTGGTTGAGAGGTGATCACTTGACTCCATCCGGGTTTCTGTTTTGCGTTTCAGATATGCTTAATGTTCATGTTATGATAAGAATCTAGCCAGTTGTGCTTAAATCTTTGAAGTTTAAAGGTATTTTGCTGTGATCAGTTTGAGTTGAATATTTCTACTTTTCCGAATTAGTAATTCATTTCTCATGAAAACAAAATTCTAGTGATCATCAAAATTCTTGGACAAAAGCATTTATCAAAATGTATTCAGGAATTCAAAACTGGAATATTATTCCTTGTGATCCAACAAAGAAAGGTTGACACACCAGGACAAAGCAGACCATCGAAGACGCCATCGCCTTCCATCTTGGAATGTCATCGGGATTCGAACTGTGATTCACTTAAAACATTTTCTTGATAATACTTATATTTTTTAATTCTTGAAATAATGTTTGGATTTAATTCATAAATCGTAAGTCCTTTTTCTTATTTTTACTTTGTTTTCTATGGAAAAAAATTATTTATTAAAGTTTGCAAAGCTTGTTGGCTTCACCCTTTTCTTTGATACATTGTATGAGGCTAGACATAACAATGTATTTCCGCGTTAACTCCAACTTTCATAAGCATACTTCATTCTTGTCTTGATTCAATTTTCTTGGGAAAAGCGTGTTATTGATTGGCTGTCGTAGACAACGTGTATTCATGTTGTATCGTTCAATTTAGCTAGATTGACGGTAATGTTTGGGGTTCCACCATTACATGGTGTAATCTAAGACCATTTAGTAGCGGATACTTAAATGATTGATAAGGCAGAGTATGACTTTTTGAAATGTCTCCAAGTGACATTATTGTTTAAATTTGTCACCGTGTTTTTGCTTTTTATTTATTTTCTACATACATTTGCTATATGTTTTGTGTTCATAAGCATGCACTCCGTTAGAGACTGGTCGGCCTCGACAAATATCTTTAAATGTCTTTTTATCAATCTTTCTTATAATAATGTTTGATAACTTTCCGCCGCATCTCAAAATTAACTCAAAGAAAAATCTGAACAAAAAAGCAACTACAAACCTAACACAGACAACTCCTTCCCCAACAGATCATGAATGCATACTAGTCGTAAGGCCAATTGAAACGATAGGAAGAAAACGATCTACTACACGAACAATATTTTTTTCAAGACACAAATTTCTAACCAAACTTACTGAGTCTCAGTTCTTTGACCGAGAAAAGCAACACCCTATTTGAATGATGCGGACAAGAACTTTCCCTCACCAAAAGATATAGATTATAAACCATTTTGATGCAATCGGAAGCAGAATAATCTATGTCTGAAATTCACAAGGAACCAGAAATGCAGATGAGGTGTATCAGAAGTCATGAACATCAGGCCGACATACATGTAGAACTCGATTCAAGGACACAGTTGGACAATAAATCAGACAGTCATTGTCATGTTCAACACGAAATGCAGTGTGAGAGCAGCGGTCACGACCTTGAAAAACATTCGATGTATGCATCTAACGTGGACGTAAATTCCATTTCCCAACCCTTTCGGAATACAAGGACGATGACAACTCGACACCAAACTTCATATGTCCATCAGATTTAGACTGGGATTCGGGCGTTTCAGGTGATCCACAAGAAAGTAATGACAGCAATCTTAATAAAGAAGCACTGTTCCATTCGATAAACTTTAAATAAAGCTAATCTATAAGAAAGTAATGACAGTAAACTAAAAAGAGAAGCACTGTCCCATTCGATAAACGTTTGAAAAATTCTCAAAGGCAGATGGTTTCGTGCAGATGAAATTTGCAGGGTAATTCAAAAAGCTAGTCTCATTAACTTTTTCGACATAGGGTCATACGGAGAGAAGAGCAATGTATACTTTTATAGGTGACAACAAACGAAACACTATAAGGGAAAATTAAGGTTTGCTGTGTTCGAACAGAACCCAAAGTTTGTCCTTAATAATTTTATCATAACTGTAAGGGGTGTTTAATGATTACGAAAAACGAATACACATATCGCAACAACACTTTACAGCTGATAATGGAAGTCTAATTTCATCACGTATAATAAATATGATACGTTTCAAATTTTCACAGGTAAATTATCATTATAATGCATTTCAAAGGTGGTTTGCAGTGGTTTGTGGTAAATGCATGGACCTAGATGCGGATGTGGTCATCCCTCCCTTCTTGGATAGCAAATATTTCCTTCATCTCACTCGACGGGGTACTTCGCAAGTGAGGCCCATTTTATCATCTCACTGAATGTGGTAATGAACTAATATTTAACTTTTTATTGATGTATGAATCTAGCAATTTTAGCGAAAATATATCATGGATCTCTCATATCAAAATAAAAAATAAAATGCATAAATAAACAAGAACTTTAAACTGAGACTAAATTATTTCATGTCCTTCATGTAAGTTTACTAATTTTGGTACATATTACAAATTATTTGATAATTTTCTTTAATCTGTTTTACACTGTTATTTCTGCTTTTTGCTGTTTTCGAAAACTCCTCATTTCCTAGTTATTACTTTATTGTATGTTTCCTTTTTGTAATGCATAAATATTGCATTTCACAGAACAAGAATCCATATAATTTGTTTTTGCATGTCATATATTCACAATGACAATGTGTTGACGCCCATGTCTAACGTATGTCCTAGCACTGCAATCGTTCAAAGTGACACTATGTTCTCCAATCTAACCTTAATGATAACTTAAATTGCATTCATCCTTTGACTACATGCATGTATACAGGGCATTATCTATCACCATGTCATATTCCTTTTGTGACTCATAGTTATCCATATGCCCATTTACTAGCGCATTTTCATGGATTTTGAATTTAATTTTCATATAAAATAATGTACATTAATATGTCGATGCTAATAGGTGTGTTGATTAATAATAATAATAATAATAATAATAATAATATTATTATTATTATTATTATTATTATTATTATTATTATTATTATTATTATTATTATTATTATTATTATTATTATTATTATTATTATTATTATTATTATTATTATTATTATTATTATTATTATTATTATTATTATCATTATTATTATTATTATTATTATTATTATTATTATTAGTTGTTATATTATTATTATTATTATTATTATTATTATTATTATTATTATTATTATTTTTAGTAGTAGTAGTAGTAGTAGTAGTAGTAGTAGTAGTAGTAGTATTAGTATTATTATTATTTTTATTAGTATTATTATTATTGATGTAAAAAAATAAAATTGTATTAAAATTTTCCATATAAATTTTGAAATTTGAATAGCATTTGATATAATGTTTGTAAGGTATAGTATGTTGGCAGGACCGAAAATGTTTAGTTAGCGTATATGAACCGTTACTAGACTAATACCGAAATACTGGTTTACATTTGCTGATCTCATCATTATCCTTAACCGGAATCTGCTTTTATACAGATGGCCATATAACACAATTAATTTTACTATATAGTCTAAATATTTGTTTCTCAGTACTGAATTTTCCACTGTTTGATAATCAATACATATCATATGTTAATCTAAAATACCTTCAAGATGACTTTACGGTGAAGTTCTTGTCTAGGGTTGACCTGCATTATTTTGAGAGGCTGAATTGTAAACAAAACACCATGCAACGGAACACAGATTTCACTTCCGAATCATCACCAGGGCCTTATTATTCACTGTGCACTGTCGCCGAAATGCACACTGACAATCACACCATAAGCTCACATTCTAAAGACTAAACAACTGCCTTTAAATTCTTACCAAAAATCCATAATCTAACTCTTGTATCACCATCAACGGAGACAAAAAAAGTGATCTTAAAATAGACTAGGACTACATTCGTGGGTACTGAACCGGATTTTATTTATTGTGTACTAATTCCTGACATGGTAAATTTTTTAGTCAAACTTTTATATTTGCATGTTATATTTGCATACCACTACTATTTCAACTTCATAAATGAAATTTTTGAAATTTCCTTGCAAGCAAGACATGTGACAGCTGTCAGAAAGTGTGTAGTGCTTGTGTTCATTAGGGTGCAATTTGAGGTCCAATTGTTCTTAAGAAACAAAAATTAAATTTGCTATATCTTCCTTAATTATAGGAATTTTTTAAAACGGTAGAAACCTAATTGTAATACGTAATAAGGCCTGCCTGAAAATATGCTTGAAGTTGAAAAAATATTGATTTATTAAATGTTAATGGAATAGTAAATAAATATTTAAATTTTAAAAACTAATTATTTTTTAAAAAAATAAATTTTCATACAAGTTATAACATTCAGTTATACACATTTAAGGCAGCAAAGTTGACTAATGAATGATATTTAAAACAAATGGTTTTTTTTTGGTTTTTTGGTCTATACATCAGATAACATTATTCCCAGAGGTACTGAAGCCTGATAGCTCACAGTGATTTTGGCAGCAAATTGCAATATGCCTCTCCAGATGCATATAGGTGTACATACTAAGAAAACAATGACAGGTGCTATGTTCCACATTTATTGTGTCAGGTACTTGGGCAGATGTTGTATAACTAATAACCCACTCAAATTTAAAGTTTTGATGGAACCACTACTATATTTTATAACAAATATGCATTCCATTTTAATGTAGATAACTATAAAAGTCAACTATGCGATAGGAAGATACAGTTTCAGGGAGGTTCTACCTTACTGAAAAATGATGCGAATCTCTCTCATGAAAATCTAAGCCATATATTTGAGATGATGTATATCAGAGTGCTGATATGAACTCATCTTGGTCACTTATAGCAGCACACTGCACATGTCCTTATGAGACCTTGCTATCACCACCGGACTACTGGAGAGCTTCCAAACTGATCCAACTTAATACCTTGTTCCATATACCAGGCTAGACCTGAAAAATATAACATATTTCACTTAATTCTAGAAAACAGTAAGATATAGGCAAATGAAGTTAAAATGTGTTAGATATGGTGATTTCAAAATAACATTCAAGTTGCAAATATGGGTAAAAATGTAAACTTGACAGAGTGACAATCAGAGATATGAAGCACTGGGCAAGTATTAAAGTGATATATGCATCCTAAAAACAGATGAAGCTTCTACAAGCATATATAGCCATTTACAGGTTAAATAACTAATAAGATAGAGTATGTATCATAAAGTTTAAGGCAATGTTGGAATGGTGACGTTTGATCATAGGAGCAAATATTAATACATACCAGTATAATGGAAAGTCAAATGATAATGATGTACGAAATTAAAATTTATTACTATATGCAATCTTATTCATGAAGAAAAAAAACAAGTTATATATTGCGAGTGAATACAGCCAAATGTGGCCACACACATCAACTATAGGTACCAATAGATCCAATATCATCAACTAAATGTGAAATTTTAATCCCGAAAACTTGTAAACAAGGATGGACATTTGCATGTGTGGGACATATGCAATGAACTTGTTAATATCACATGTGCAAACATAATTCAAATAATCTGCTTGAACATTTTTAGTCTATATTTAAGAGTATTGGCTACCAAGTTATTAAGCTCAATGATTCAATGGAATCAGATATCAGATGATGCTGCAATACCGCACTCTGTCAAAGTACTAAATTGACATTTATTACCATACAGAGGCATATTCATGAATAAAATAACATATTGGGATATTTGAATTCCATACAGTCTGAAATGAGCCTTACAGATTCACTATAGGTACTATGTCAGCCTATATGATGTACTAAATGTTAACTTTTGATCCCAAACATTCCAAACTATATGCATATTTGTTAATGTCAGCTATGTAACCATCTTAAGATTAGTTTCACAAAGTTAAATTCAAATAATATGTTTGAATATTTCTTATATAATCTTTAGAGTGTCAGTTAACAAATATTATTAGTCATTAATAATGCATAAAGCAGAATGGATAATTAGAATTCCCATAATATCATCTGGGCCACAATGCCCCACATTAATCAATATCTTAAAGAAACTGAACAATAAAATGGAATTCATTCCGTGTTCAACTTACATCATTTTGCTGTTTTCTTACATGCAATGGTTAATGTACCTGGGTAAAAATTTTTTTTTATTCCTTTGACCTGTATTTCATTCTCTGACAGCTTAATATGATTTTGTAGAGAACTTGAGCAGGTTCTAGTATAAAGTCTTCATCTCTCTCCTCTCACTAAATACTCAGATTGTAAAGCAGCTTGCCTTTAAATCCTTACCAAGAATGCTAAAATCTAACTCTTGTATCACCATCAAACGTAGACAGGAAAAAGTTATCTAAAATAGACTGGGACTACATTCGTAGGTACTGAACCGATTTTATTAATTGTGTACTGATTACAGATGAAGGCAAACCGAGAAAGAATACTACCTTGTAAATTAAGTACTAATTAGGGATTAGGGTTTAATTACATTTGAAAATTAAAGCTGTCAAATCATTTTGCAGATGAGATCAGTAACTTTTTTTATATGTGACATAGATGCATGCTTATAGTAAATCTAATGAGGGGAGAAGAGAAAATATCAATGACTTTGCTTTGTAACGCCATTTTTGCAGCACATTATATGCTATACATGGCGGCAAATATATATAGTGGAGAAAGAGCCTGTAAAAATCCGGAAAGAACCTCGGACCTACGTGAAGATACAGCAAGATTTCTCACATCGTGGGCCGAGCCAGAGACTCGAACCTACGCAGAGTTGAGATGTCTTAGATCACTCGGCCTCTCGGGCCATGCGGTTTCTCTAAGGTTTCCACTCTGCAGTTTTTAAATATAAAGTCAGTCCCGACAATTGATCTTTAGGATTGTGTGTTCTTTTGCGAAGAATCTAATTGTTTCATCTGACGTAAGTCAATGTTATTTATTCTTTAATTACGTACCATAATCTGTGGAATCGGTTTGTTTAAATGAAATATGAAACTATTATCTCAGAGGAAAAACCAGTTTTTAAAAGGCAATAATGTTTACCAAACGTTTGAGATGAAAATTAAAGAAATTGAAAAGCTTAGATAATCCGAGTTTTTTCAAACGTCTTATAGAAAAGCAAAATTGGACTTTTAAGTCTCCGAACGAGTACGAGTAACGTCGCAAGCTAGGTTTAACTCGTGCAGTGTGAGTCTGACTTAAAAGTAAGAAAAAATTGTGATAAACTGAAAAGTTTGACCTTCATAGGTTTGACCTTCTACCAGGTCCCAAATTTATTCAAATTTTAATAAATATAAAAAATAAGTACGATTATCCTGAGCATGGAACAAATATATTTTTAAGATCTCTACTTGAAGGATTTGTGGAAAAATAATGTCTATAGCAATCGAAATCCTAGTACTCGTTGGATAGCAAGCAATGAGTAATTATAAGAGATTTTTTCAAATGAAATATTGGCCATGTATATTTTAAATTATTTGAGAAGATACGTGTTGTCTAATTCCTGTAGACATATGTAAAACTTGAGCAATGTATGGCGGAAATTAATTAAATTTTATGACCGGAAATTTCTAATTGTACATGAATCTCGGTAATAATATCTTCTGCTACTTATAAAAGGCAGTAACAGATTTAGTGGACTGTATTACATCAGATGGTCAGAAACAATACTGCAAACACAAACAATCTATTTAGTACAACGATAAGATCTATAATCAGGAATATATTCGCCTTTTCAGTCTCTACGATGGTTTTATACAAACGTAATGGAATGTAAATTATTTAAGCTATCACCATTAGTCTAAATCAAATGTCTTTTTTGTTTTTTTGGATCAAGCAGTGTACTTTAGTCATGCAACTTTCCTAACTAATATGGTCTAAATGTTACATTCAATATAGGATCATGCTCAACGCCCTCTTTTGAAGGACATTATTCCATTTTTATATTGCTTTGATTTACTGTGATTCTAAATTAGAATCCAATTTTAATACAGGCGGCACCAGTATAAAGTGTTATGACCAATATGAAATTGAATTTTAATTTGAGTAAGTATTCTCTCACCCTCTTTCTCTCTTCTGCTTTAGACTTAAGTTATCGTCTTGTTTACATTATATATATATATATATATATATATATATATATATATATATATATATATATATATATATATATATATATATATATATATACATACATACATACATACATACATACATACATACATACATACATACATACATACATACATACATACATACATACATACATACATACATACATACATACATACATACATACATACATACTTTGACTGGAAACCTTAACTCTAAGATATGAGTGAATACAAGAAAACAATAATAAGGCCACTTTGATATCTCCAACTGATGTTGAAATCCAATGGAAATGATAGTAGGATATGGTAATTTCATTCATTCATTCATTCATTCATTCATTCATTCATTCATTCATTCATTCATTCATTCATTCATTCATTCATTCATTCATTCATTCATTCATTCATTCATCGTGATATATTGAAACAAAATTACTTTAAGTCTTCATTTGTCATTGAAGGCATAGGCCTGAATTATCCGTCGCAAAATTGTTCTGGGCTGAAATCTCACACAGAGTAGGAAGAAAATCCAAGACGACAGAATAAACAGCATTTCAAAAATCACTTTTTGTATCTATTCTTTTGTGCTTGTCTGGTTGCAAACTAAAGCATCGGAGAAACTAGTTTTTGTTTTCATTTTGGGTAAGATCAGAATACGGATTGCCCTAAAATGACCAGTGTGAACAATACCTTAGTCGGTAAATAGGCGACTGGACAGACCCAGTACATCCGTAACGTATCTTAGTAACCTTCGTTCTAACTAGATATGTGCAAAACGCCATAATTTATAATCATAAGATGAACCAATACATCATACAATAAACGATGAACAAAAAAGAAAAAGCGTAATTACAGACAACAAGATATCAAAAAGGTTGATCTTAAATTAATTTGAAATATAAAAATTAAATCAATATATTCAAGGCTCACTCAAAGTATAAGTAAATAAAATGCATTCACACCAGTACAACAACTATTGCTGACAGCAATAAGAAACTTATTCCTCTTGCACGAGAAGAGTAGACAAGGGGAATAAATCTTCATGGAATAAATATATAAGGAATTCTATATTAAAAAGAAAAGAAAAGAGAAACATAAAAGACAATATGGAGGAAGAACATTAAAAGCCCCATTCCGTCAACTTGTAAGAGATGGCGATAGTCTAACTCTAGCTACAAGATGACAGCACATTTTCATCAGTTGAATCATGATGGAAGATTTTTCACGAAATTGAGGGTTCTGCAAATACGTACTATTCATATCGTTGCTGTTTCTCTCTCTCTCTCTCTCTCTCTCTCTCTCTCTCTCTCTCTCTCTCTCTCTCTCTCTCTCTCTCTCTCTCTCTCTATTTTCTTAAGAATTTGTCGAAAGTAAACAATATTCATACTTTTGTTGACTGTTTATTTCAATTAACCATCCTCCCCTCAAATTCATAAAACGAACTTACCAATGTTTTCAAAATGTCAACGTCATTGTTGATCATTTTATGGATAACATCCAGGACGCGGTATGGAAATGTGTGCCACACAAGCATATTCGTATTCGTAATAACAATCCACCTTGTATGCATAATTAAATTAGGAGATTAATAACACGGAGAAAACGATTGTATGACCAAGCGAAAAGCGTACAAAAATACCAGAGAATGATTACTCTGTAGGCAAACGAGGAACATGGTTAGTAGCGAGGTTAGGCAGTCTAAATGTAATTATTACAGCGCTTTGATGGAAAGAATCAGGTATTCACGTGGGAACCGAACGAACTGGTGGAAACTAATTAGAGAAATTCAAGGAGAGTAAAAACAAGAAATTATGCGACTGTTTGATTGTGCATGACAAGATTATAAATGAGGACGAAGAAAAAGCAAACGTTTTCAACTATTTCTTTTGTGTTCATTCAACTAAATTTATCGAATGGTTGCCAAAAATTTACGAATTAGCGATGTAACATATCCTGTACGTGATGCGATTACAATAACCCAGGACGATGTTTATACTGTCTTAGTAGGTTTAAACCATCGAAAGCATGTGGCCCCGATTACTGCACCCTAAATTGCTGCAAAAAATTGCAGTCAGTTAAATATCCACTATGCCGCTTATTCAATATCTCCCTGCAAACTTCAGTGTTTCTAGATTACTGGAAACTAGCAAACGTAAATGTTCTAAAACCGTTGTGACAAACTATCGTCCTATATATTTTCTAAATACTTTATTTAAAGTTTTTGAGAGTTGTGTATACAAATACTCAATGCTTTTTTATTCAGCACAAATATCTGGGTATTATAATATCCACTAATGCATTTCCGACAAAGTACAAGAAAATCAGATTGTTTAGAATTCTCAAATTCAGACTAGATCGATAATCCTTGAAAACAATGTACAAATGATGTATTACTCAAATGTTATTGCTACACCGATCACATTTGGAACAATTGCACAATGCAGGATAAAGAACTCATAAAATATAAATCTTGAGGGAATAGGAACAATAACTGGTGCAACCAAAAATGCATCTCCGTCATAATTATGCCATGTTACTAGCTAGGAAAGCGTAAACTCTTGCTGTTACAAGCATAAACTGCTTCAATTATGCAATATTTGCCACGGACTAAATCTATTCCGCATATCTTCAAGATTTGATTTCGACCGTTATTTATAGAACACAAGATCTACTCCATTCGATCTTTAAACGATCTTCAACCCCCAATGCGTAGAACAAACATTGTTCTGCAATTCACTTCTTCCTTTTACAATTTAAATATGGAAAATGTTACAATTTGAAGTGAGAAACAATCCTTTAATACATAATATCAAAGTCTACTTGAACCTCAGTAGAGATCCATTTTATTAATACGCTGATGAGAGAATATCTCAGGTCATACATGAACAAAGAACAAATTGTAGTAACTTATATTACGATTTAGATACGAATCGTGTATCTAATAATAATTGTTGTTCCTGCGGTGAAATTGAGAAGACAAAACACTTTCTTCTAGACTGTTCCAAATATTCAAATCTTAGAGATCAAATCCTAGACTTACTCCCTTTCGTTCTTACGACAGAAATATTCTTATTTGCCTGTTAAGTGTAGAAAACAGCACATAATATTTGTATCTGCACAAAATTATATTAGGTTGACTAAGAGATTTAATTAGTTAACTGAACTCAAATCCATTTGAATCACAATTAATTAGTTGTTACTCATTGTTATACTTTGTATATAAGTGTGTAAGGGTGCAAATTTCTGTCGATCTATAAAGAGCACATTAATATTTGCTTAAATTTATTTGTTTAAATTCGTAGATCAATTCCTAGATACGAGTTTAACTGTTTTGAGTTCATTTATCTTAATTTGCACAATGATCTTCTTTATATAAGTTTGACGAACTGTTTGGATTTAACGTGTTGATGGTTATTCCATGCATTGCTTTTATTGATATGAGTTACGAGAATCAATGTAAATTCCCAGATCTTAGATGATTTCACGTATGATAAAAACTTAGTGAGCATTTACTGAAATTAAGTGAAATTTATTGTATGCTAAAGTCTTGAATGTGTGCATTCGCTGAAATAACGTAGTTAAACCATGTAATGAAATTCATTCATTTGTGTAATTGAGACGAGAACGGAACTGTTATGTCTCGTGTGATGTTAATTTGAGTCAGTGATGAAATAACCGTTAGGAAGTACATTAATCTTATAAAACTAGGTTTGTTTATGGTCTGCCATTTTTGGCTTGACTAGATAGCCTTTAGTATCTGTTTTAATTTGAATAGGACAATATCTGACATAACGAGAGGGGAGTAATGATCTATTCCCAGCAAAATATCTGACCGGAGATTAAGGTTGCTTTTCTGTTTATTTTGAAAGGGGAAACAGCTCCAATGGTGTATCGACGTACCTGTTTATCCATATATCTACCTATCTATGTACTTACGTATCCACCTACCCACACGAAGTTCGAGGGCCGAAAGAGGCGAGACAATATAGAGCTTGGAAAAGGAAAAAGGAAAGCGAAAAGGATCGGATCAAAAAGAACAGCCACAGTGAAGTTGGAATGAACCGGAATTAAGCAGGTTATGAAGTACAAGGCAATGACTTCAATTGTTCACTCGATTCAGTGATGAGCTAATTCTATCATTTAAAACAGATCGGCTATCAAAATAAGTATATCCGTGTTTGAGATTCGGTGAGGCAGCTGTTAGAACCATTTTTGTAAGTCTTTGGTATGACTCGAACGGGGATCGAACTCACGACCTCCCGTTTCGAGGCGGACGCCCTAACCACTAGGCCACCGGAGCCGTTACTAATGTAATATATTATCACAATTGTTTATGTAATTAAATTGTTGTCTTTTCATGTACTGGGGCTCACGTCATTTTGTTTATATATCTGCTTAGATCTCTATTTATTCCACCTGAAAGTTTCACAGTTTATAATAATATTTACTCGATCCGGGCAATAACGCCGATGCAATCAACCTCTAGATAACGATAATCCAATAAAACGGACACTTGTAAGAAGGCACAATTCCTTTCAATCAAAACAACCCTAATCACCACAAAGCGTATGTATATTTTCTGTAAAACCATTGGTACAGGGGTCAAGATTTTTCATTTTAATTTTGTTTTCTTGCAGTTGCCGAGACAGTGCTGATAAAATATGCTTTCTACTTAATTCCCCATATCATGTTTGTAACTGTATTTAGCAAAGGTTCTCAGATTAACTTGGTTTATACTACATATGAGTTCCACATGAGAGCCAGCATCAAAGATATATTGAAGAATAACCACTTTTGTCAGTCGTTCAGCATAATATGTTATTTCTGAGGAATAAAGCAGCTAACAGATGTTTGGCAGGTAACTGAGTCTTGATTATCAACCGCATTTTGATTGATACACTATAAAGAATACACATCGGTTAAGGTGAAGCAGATGAGTTGGAAATTCCCTTATCATGCATTGATTATTTCTATCACCATGGGTGAAATATGATGTGTTCGGACGAGAACACCTATAATGTCTCTCCTATGTGGGGAACATAACAAGAATGTGAGAGTTATCAGTGTTGGTGAGGCGTGGAAAAGTTGGACAACAGAGCATCACCGCTTGAAATCCGATGTCACAATATGGATACGACCGCATTTATGCACCGCGTCCACCAATGCTCTTTGCACAATTTTATGAAAGAATATGTCTATTGCCTATCCATGATAGACAAAGGTGGCGCTCTACAGTTTCGTATTTAGCATAGGGTTAGAATTTTAAAGAAAAGGAATGTCCCCATCTTAGGTATTGTTCAAAGAACCTTTGATTCCCTTTATTTTGGTGTATAATTGATGGGTGTAATATGGGTTATAGAGTATACAGCTTGGCCTTGCTCCAGATGTACACCTTTCAAAAAAGTGCTAGCTCTACATGCCTATTTTCACTTTCTCGAACTTAGGAGGTAAATTGTAAAAAAAAAGAAAGCTATTTTTTACGTTTTGATGTATTTGGTAATTCATTCATTGCACTTTTAGAAGCTGATATTGTCTAGTTTGTCAAAATTCATTTTCTCTATTTTAATAACTGTCAAGAATAGTGTACTTTAGACAAATTCTAGTTGATTTTTGGAGCACAATAGAGCAGTCATTTTAGTTAGCAATGTGCTAAGATCATTTAAAATTTCCAAAAGTACAGTACCCAAAGAAATTTCAGCCACATTAAATGAAAGTAGTATATAGGTATGCCAATATTATCTCCACTGTGCATGTTTAAAATGCAATGAACTTCACCTTACATACAACACTCTCTCAAAAGTACATAATAACTGGTGAGTGTCACCAAAAGAACAGAAAGCCAATGCGCATGTGTGAGGCAGAGCTTGGATTATTAACAAGATGTCACGACAGCACTGAACAGTATCCTATATTGTCATACCAATGACGAGTCATACCAACAACATTAAAGAATTGTTCTAACAGCTGCCTACCTCACTTTGCTCTCAGCATTAGTGTTAGGACTGGTTGGCCTAGTGTCAGGATAATGTGACTGGGTGGGACATCATGCTACATGTCTGAGGCATGATGCCCCAATGCTAGACATCACTATAAACTGTAACACCGCAGACATCGTAAAGATATGACGAAAAAAGTTGTTGAAGCTACGTTAAAAATCTAAATCCTAAATCAGACACTCTCCAGAGATTAATTTGGTGAAAGGTCATACTCACCTTGGTAAAAGTCAAACGGATCAGGTAAAGATAATATAATATTGTCATTTCCCTTCGTAGCAAAATTTTACATTTTCTGTACTTGAATGATTATAATTACATTTTGAGTAGATATTGACCTAGAGTATATTTTTCAGGGCTAAAGACGGAAATGAAAGATACACTTACAAATGTTAATAGATATTTTAACGCAACTTCAAAATTTGTGTACATGACACAATCAGAAACGTTTTGGTCAAACAAGTTCTCTTTCTATAGAAGTAGCATCTACTTACTGGCATAACTGCAGCTTTTATCTAGAGATCATGGACACAGCATTGCCATTAAACTTTTATTAGCCGATCCGCTGTATAAATACATGTCTTCTAGAACTTAGTACCTGTCTGGAAGTTCTTATTGATGTTTGGGGATTTCATACTCACATTAAAAAAAATAAACTGCATTGCAATTTTAAATTTTAATGATAAATAAAGATTATACTCTTTAAGATAGAAAATTAGATTCATTGCAGAGTTCCCCAGTTTCTTTTAGTAAAAGAGATGTTATTGTACTGTCTTGTTAAAACAAATTGAATCGCCCAAAAAATAACACACACATGTGTATGTATGTATGTATGTATGTATGTATGTATGTATGTATGTATGTATGTATGTATGTATGTATGTATGTATGTATGTATGTATGTATGTATGTATGTATGTATGCATTGTTGTCATGAACTAAGGAAAGCTTTAAGGATCACTGCCTATTGATAATCACTAGGATTAAGTCAGAGAAGAATCGTTGTTGTAGGAAAAAAAATCTTTCAACTGCTAAAGCAGAAGCTTACAAGATGAACAAAAAAAAATAGTGACTCGCGCATGCTCAGTCAAATTACAATACTGAGGTCATGCCGCCTAATTTGAAGCTATTGTTACGTTTCTTTTACTAAACCTAAAAATACCTGTAACATTTTATAGAACAAAGATTACTTTGAATTCCATTTAAATTAATCAGGATTACGTAACACTAATTCAAAACTTTTAGTGTAGAATATTTAAACACGGCAATTGCAACATACTTGGCCAATGCACTAATAAATCGTATCGTGATCTGTGCCACTTAATCAGTCGGTATATACATACACAGAGAGAGATACTTTCTCCAACAAAAATGTCTATTGCAGTTTTAATTTGCCGAAAGAAGTATTGCACTTGCACGTTTGGGGATAGGGATTGAAGTATCTTTTAACTGTAAGTTACAAAATTACAGATTTTCCTTATATAATCGGTTAAACTTTAAGCTATCTGGTATATAAGAAGATGTACTAAATCGATAGAAAAGGTAACAACTGAGTACCTTAATGATAAGTGCTGACGATGTGATGATTCTCTGACCGTAATCAATTATTTTACTGTATACGCATATAAAATGGCGAGCAATTTATTAGGACGAACATATTAGTGAATAGTTTGATATATGCGTCTTTCTTTTCGTCTTTATGTGTGTCTCTGTCATGTTAACATTAAAATTATTTTAAAGCAAATGATAAGCGTAAAATATTTGTGTGTCTGAAAATTCTGATTTTTACACTAGAGATTAAGGGAACATAATGGTAAGTTATTTTGTTACACGAAACTGGGCATATTTCATTTTAGAATTTCATTCAAGCCTGAAGAAGGCACTAAGGTTTTCACAGAAACAAAAAACAAACTGATCACATCAACGATAAAGACTTAATACCATTTTAAAGTTTTATAAAGTCACCACAATTATTCTCCTTGACTACCAAGCTATTCTCGTGGCAGAAGAAAACATTTGTCCGACTTCCGTCGTTTGTTTATATTAGCTGTTATTTTTTTATTGATGTTTGTTCCATCTACGGTAAGTAATACTATGGGGAATTCTGGCAGATCATACTTTTAAAGGCGCACGGGGCAGTATGTGGACAAGGAAATCCTGTATTAAATTGTTCCATAGGTTTAACATGTGAATGCTGATATAGAGACAACATTATTTATAGAGACATCCGTGAATTCTAATGTTAAAATTCTGAAAAATAAATGGGTGGACAGTATAATAGGACGCGCGCGCGCGTAACGTGTCTTTAACAATTTTTCAGTCATATCGCTACGATGTGACAATTTAACTTTATGGTGAAGTCTAGCACCGGGGCATCATGCCGCAGACATGCGGCATAACGTCCCACCCTGTCACATTATCCTGATACCAAGCCTACCAGCCCTAACACTAACCTATTAATGGTTAGCGCCAAGCGAGGGACAAACGAGAATGGTAATATTAAAATGGTGATGGGGAAAAGAATCGACAGGCTACAGAGACAAGACAAAATGTAATGGTGATGTTGTGATCATTTAGACCATTTCCTTGTTGAATATAAATTAATGTGACATATTGGAAATAAAATATTTAGAGTTTTTGGGTACTTTCCAGCACCAGTTCTTATAAATTGCAATACAACACACAACATATAATATCCAACACAATCATTTTGATTACTATCCAAACACAAAACCACCACTCAATCCATCCATACCATCCAACGATAAGGGTAGGTAATGTTCACATACATTCTTATGCACAAACATAAAGGCATATAAATTACAGAAGAGTGGAGTATGATATAGAAGAAGGGAACAAAATCTCACACATATATTATTCAATACCCCATAAATACTATCCAATGCATGTGTATTGTCTAAAAAACCCACACCTACTATCTGACGAAAATGGTATGATGTAACAGAAGGGAATGAAATCACGCAAATATACAATGCAACATCCGCCTTTTCTTTACTACCCAAAAATCATTTTTTCTCAATATAAATACAATCCAAAACACACCACAATTCTCTTTTTGATAACAATCCAAACTCCCTGCTCCAATCCAAAGCTCCCATCACTACCATATAATGAAAAAGGTGGGTAATGTTGATACACATACTTTGACAAAAATATAATAATTTATAAATGGGGTATTGGTTTAAAAGAACGGAAGTTAAGTCACGAAAACATACTATCTAACACCCACTTTTTGATTATTAACCCAAAACCAGGTTGTTTCAAAAATTACAATCCAAACACATCACGTATACTGCCAAACAGTATACATACATACATACATACATACATACATACATACATACATACATACATACATACATACATACATACATACATACATACATACATACATACGTACGTACGTACGTACGTACGTACGTACGTACGTACGTACGTACGTACGTACGTACGTACGTACGTGCGTGCGTGCGTGCGTGCGTGCGTGCGTGCGTGCGTGCGTGCATGCATGCATGCATGCATGCATACATACATACATACATACATACATACATACATACATACATACATACATACATACATACATACATACATACATACATACATACATACATACATACATACATACATACATACATACATACATACATACATACACAAAGACACACACAAAGCGTATTATTCAACACCCACTGTTTGAGATCCAACAGTCACTTTTAATATAGTACACAACACACAGTGATCTAAGGCAAAATGTATGTTATCTAATTATAGTATAATTACTATATATATGCATGATCCATGAGATTTATATTTTTGACCCATTTGGTACCCGGTGCTGAAAATACTGAACCACCTTGATCTAAGGCACTGTAATTTTATTATCGATGCACATGTCAACTCTGAGCGTAAGACAAGAGACAGCCATATTGTTTTCAAAACCATCTTCTTAATTTATCCTAATTTCTAGAGTGTTCACGATGAATCAAGTAACTGGATGTTTTAAGAGAAATCCAAGACAACATTTGAAGAAAATACTAACAATATTGTCTTCACATAATAAAATACGATCCTGTAATCTCTACTTATTGAAAGGAGCCGATACAGCTTGTCTTCATATATCAAGATATTCCATACTGTGATTATTGGAAAGTAGAATGTTACCCAAAAGTTTCCTGTCGTATGCATTGATGACATAGGCTTGAACTTTATTTAAGTTTACATAATTAAATTCATCATAAACACACAATACAAGATTAAAAAAACTGCGGAAGAACTATGAGTCAGAAGATAATTACGATAGCACGTATCCATTGTGTTATTATTTTGTTTACTGTTTATTGTTATTGATAAACCATCAATTAAGACCTGACCATTTCCTGGCAAGAAAATCGATGAAACACGGTTGGACACCGAACTCTTTTGCAGCAGAGGTCAGTCAATCCAGAGAAGTCAGTAGATGTAGGGAACAGTTACTGAAGTCTTTATGACTTTTTCCCAAATTGTCTCTTCTGATATGAGATTCCATGCCTCTTCCAGACCCCAAATTGTCTCTTCTGATATGGGAGTCCATGCCTCTTCCAGACCCCAAATTGTCTCTTCTGATATGATAGTCCATTCCTCTTCCAGACCTTCTTCCAAGTTTCCTTCTTGACTCATCATTATACATTTGTATGGCCGTTTCTGACTAGGATGATCAATTGACATTCATGTTCTCTGTGAGACTTGTAATTCTCTTATTCATTTCCTAAGTAAAATAGGATACTAAATGACCATGATGACTATCTCTGTCTTTCTCTTCTTGTTATAGATCAAAAACAACTTCATCGCTTATCTCCATACGATACTAGTATTTCTTATTTTATAATAGTCTTGAAAATCTTCTCTCAGTCTGTTGATTTCCAGAGTAATGACGTTCACTGTTTTGGCCAGAGTTACTGCAACACAAAGTTGTCCCGATTTTATAGGGTGGAAATGCCATTCGTTGCTGAATTTGTCTGAAGACAAGTTAAATCCCCATATAGCATATACTTCTGCATATTGATCGCGCAAATAACTTTGGCTGCTACTGGGATTTCATGGTCCATGGCTTCAAACAGTGTCAATTAAGATCTCAAGCAATATTTCTGGCCAATGTTAGGTTGAAAGTGTTTTGTACACAACGTTGTTCCACTTCGAGTTATTTTTATCTTGGATAAGTGTTGCAGCTTTGATGTATATTTTAATGCATCCAATCCTCGATTCGCCATCAGTTTTAAGATACGGTGCTCCTTAGTAAGTACGCTCCATGTATCTCTTTTTCAAGTAAAACAGAAATGTCGTGCTACTTTGCTTTCGATGGTAGTATAGGGGAGACAACGTTGAGCTCTGAATCGCTGATGTCGCATAGTGGTGTGAGCTGGAAGAAGTATTCGTGTCTAAATGCAAATTTTATAAAAAGTTTATAAACGTTGACTGAAAATTTGGTAGTTTTATAAACATAAACGTTTTTGTGGATCTGCTGTTCTCACGCGAAAGTCTTAACATGGTCCAGACTTTAAATCAATGTAACTACTTATATTGATAGATAGTTGAGTACTGGTCGTTTGATTATGCATTATGTATGAATTTCTTACTGTCGGTCTTGGTATTGGTATCCGTAATGTTTAAGAATGCCGCCAGCAAAACTGACGGCACTGTCTTCTGGGAGTTCGACCTTCTATTTACTTAAAGGGTTGCCTTCTCGTCAGGAGGTGAAAACTGTCCATTCTTTTTAATGGGCCAATACCAAATATTCGCAAAACGATCTCGACATGTTTCACGAGCTCCTTCATTGGACCTCGTACTTACGATTTTTGTTCTGTGCAAAGGGAAGTGTCAAATTTAGTACACGTGTAGCAGATGATATTCACGATAAAGACGATGAAGCAAATTCGATACACACACGTTTCAGTCAAAGCTTGTTCTTCATGCTTGTGGCAAGAAGGTTGGTCATTATTACAGGTTTTAGAAAACGTATGGCATAAAAGGAACATCGCTTTTCCTTATGAATGGTAAGAGATGATGATACAAGTTAGTGGGAGATAAGACTTTACATTTGATCAATAATTCGTATCGACGAATGTGTACGTCGATTTGTTCTGTTAACATTTTCGGATTACCGGAAGGAAAACATGCTCATTTGCACAGCCAAGGATACAAAAATGCAGAGCAATGTGTTTAATTATCGTCTGCTTGAGAGTCGCTAACGTCGAACAGCAATCGTGTTGATTTGGTTCGTCATTGAAACAAACTGACGAGTGGAATCAAAGATTTGAGGCCTACATAGTCGTAACATTCTTTAATGCTTTTTAATTCTGAATCTCGTTTGAAAGGTCGACCGTACTCTTGCTCACACATTTCGACACCTGTCATCCAGATCTTTCTATCGTTAGACGTCGATTGTAAATTTGCCTGGACAATTCTTCCTAGGTAAATCTCTGAGAAAGGATTTTTCAGGTTTCGTTGAAGGAAGGAAATTGAGCATCCGTGAAATAGGCATTTATGGAATTTGCAAACTGTCTGGGATTATTCTAAATCTCATTTATCCACAGAAGAACTTTCAGTTTTATTATCCACCAGTTTTGACCATGTTGTATCCAATTATCTTCACTTTAACATAAATAATAGAGCCAACGCAAAGCGTTTGACAAAGCATCGATGGTTGATGTAACTGTAAGTTTGAATAGGTATGACAGCTAAGTAATATGCTTAAGCAATGGTAGAAGCTTCCGTCAAAGGATCTATACCTCAGTACACCAGAAATATTGGTACAAATTTTCCACATGAACATTGTGTAAATGTCCACATCAGATAGGCAATATTTCAGCATTCTTATTGAAAGTCAGACGGTTTTGAAGATAGATTTTGGTACAAAGCATAAAATGCTTCTTGTTTTTCAGTGTGCATACCATTAGATTTGTTATAGCGAACGTCAGTGGGTGTACGTGTTGATTAAGCATTGGTGTTGAAAAGGTGTGGAAATGAACCTTTGGCCATTTTTTCTGTTATTCCAAACGTTTTAGGCATTCTACTCAAAGGACGTGACTAATTCATGGAATCCTTAAACTGTACTTATCTCACTGGCATGCAGATAGGGTTGGCACCCGTCACAGTGAATATAGAGCTTTTTTGTACCTTGATTAGAATAATAATCCAAAATGTATTGTCTGTCGTACCAGTAACATTGTTAGCCGTGACTGTAACATATCGATGACAATCTTCGTAACAATGTCCTATTCACTTAAAGTGTGGCCGACATGTATGGTACACAAACCATGCTGCAAATCTAAACAATAAGAACGTTGGTGCCCCACATATTATGATTGTACGTGTACACTCTTTTCCAGTTGAAAGAAAGACCCCACACTCTGATAAAACTTTGTAAAGTGTTTAGATTTGTGAAACATGTCAATCTGTTTCGATCCGGTCTAATTCTATATATTCAAGCGCATTGCCACATATTCTCAAGATAATAATAATAATAATAATAATAATAATAATAATAATAATAATAATAATAATAATAATAATAATAATAATAATGTCATAGGGTTTAACGCCATTTTTCAGCACAAGTAAGGCTATACATGGCGGCCAGTATTAATGGTGGAGGAAGAACCCTGAAAAACCCGGGAAGAACAACCGACCCACGAGAAGCTACTGGCAGGCTTTCTCACTTACCCACGTTAGCTGAGTCTGGACTCGAACTCACGCTGACAGTGGCAGTGATCCGTAACAGTCAGCGCTTTAGACCAATTGGCCACTTAGGGCCCCAAATAATAATAATAATAATAATAATAATAATAATAATAATAATAATAATAATAATAATAATAATAATAATAATAATAATAATAATAATACGGTAACTCAGTTAGTTACAGAACTAATTGACTTTGAGGTCTCCAATCTGTTATGTACAATATATACAGTATATACAAAATGATGAATCTGGTTTGACACTAAATTTAAAAGTCAAAGTATCAAGCCTGGAACACATGCACAGGCATCTGTGAAAACAAACATATATAAAATATCATCCTGTATTTAAAAATTTCAACTGTGAAAATGATGCAAAATTACAGAAAAGCAGTCGGTATTTATTGTCCTTTATTGTATTGTATAAATTGCTCAATTTTTAAAGGTTTCATCCATTTGAAAACTTTTTTTTTAAAAAAAAAAAAAACAATTCCTTCTTTGGCCTTGGTATAATGTAATTTTTACTTCTTATGGACCTTAAATTTTGAAGTACCATCAGCATCTCTTTGGCGAAAGATATTGCATATATAGACAGGAATGGCTTTTCTAATACTTCATATATTAATTTGGTCTTTCTAAGAATTATTATTTCATGTATTGTTTACATTATTCTTTGCATCCTGGAAACTGTCTATACATTGATCTATAACTAAATGGTAAGCCCTCTTCTGGAGTCTTCAAAGTGTTGTTATGCTTGAATTAGAGGTATTACCTCAAATTACGTCACAACATTCCAGATATGCTGAGTATAACTTTTATTAAAGATGACCCTATACGGAACAGGAATGTATGTTTTTATTTTCCTCTTTATGCAAAGATCAGAATTGTTTACTGCATTGATAGACTTAGTTTTTCAAGCAAAATTTCATGAGACGTAAGATCCAAAACTTTACGAAAATCAACCATAATAGCGCTTACCATTTCTCCTTGATCTAATGCTATCAGCCTCTTGTCAATAAAAGATACAAATGCAGTTTCACAGGAATGATTCTGTCAGAATCCAGACTGATTATTACAAATAAGGTTATAACTGTTTAAAGGGTTGAGGAAAGAATCATGTACATGTTTTTCTAGTAATTTGGAGACACAAGGAAGGATAGAGATGGGTCTGTATTTATGTACACAACCATTTGTTCCTGCTTTATGCAATGGTGTAACCTTGGCAAGTTTCCATGTTTGTGGAAATTTATTAGACCTAATAGTTTCATTGCAAATAAAAACTATACTCTCTACAATTGCAGGTGTATCTACTTTTAGTAGCCATTGTAACAGAATTGAAACCGAGCGGGTTTCTTTTCTTGGACTAAATGAACAATTTTGTCTTTAATCCGTTGTCAGACGAATGAAACTACAGCGGTGATGAAATTTGACCTTGTTCGTACCATTTGCATTGCTAGTCACATGACTAACAAAATCTCGCGGCCGATATGCAAAAGGTGGCGCTCAAGTTATTATGCACTTTTGAGAAAGTGATGTATGTAAGGTGAAGTTCTTTGCATTTTAAACATGCATAGTGGAGAGAATGTTGGCATACATGTATGCTGTTTTCATGTAATATGGCTGAAATTTCTTTGGATATAGTACTTTTGGAAATTTGAATTGATCTTAGGACACTGCTAACTAAAATGACTGCTCCCTTGTGTTCCAAAAATCAACATGAATTTGTCTAAAGTATACTATTCTTGGCAGCTATAAAAATATGGAAAATGAATTTTGCCAAACTAGACAATACCGGCTTCTAAATGTGCAATGAATGAATTACCAAATGCATAAAATGTAAAAAAAAAGTTATCGGCTCTAATTTTTACAATTTACCTCTAAAGTTCGAGAAGTGAAAATGAGCAAGTAGAGCTAGCACTTTTTTTTTAAAGTTGCACATCTTGAGTAAGGCCAAGCTGTATGTTCTCTAACCCATGTTACACCCACCAATCATACATCAAAAAAAAAGGGAATAAGGTTCTTTGAACAATACCTAATGTATACAAAGTCTCTTTTAAATAGCCAGTATAACTAGTGAGGAAACACGGGGAAACTCTATTTCTTTAAAATTCTAACTCTATGCTAAATACGAAACTGTAGAGCGCCACCTAAACGTCACAGGTCAAATAATCACGTGATAACAACAAACAGCGTTGGCATGTAGTTTCAGCGTGATCAGTCGGCCTCTTTCCCGGAAGATGCAACAGCCACATGTTTCGGGCTGCTGTTATCTCATTTAATATGTTGAATGCTACGTGTTTTTTCTTGATATTGTAGACTTTGACCTGTGACGATTATGCATATCAGCTGCGATATTTGCTTAGTCATGTGACTAGCAATGAAATGGTACGAACAAAGTCAAAATTCATCAATGCTGTAGTTTCATCTGACAACAGATTAAAGACAAAATCGTGTTATGCTTGTAATTTCTGAGAAGATAAATGATTTCCCTATCGATTTAATGTAAGTATGGGTCAATGTAAGGTCATTTAAGTTTGCTAGGCCTGATAGTTGGCGAGTAGCCTATGCCGACACCAAATGGTGTCGACAAATTCCAAGTTTTTGATAGGGAATGCACTCGACCTACACCCCAACATAAGAAACCAAATATCAAAAAATGGGGCCAGAGGAAACTTTGACTACATGAGCCTTAACAAAGATTACGAGTACGGCTATCTGGAAGAGAAAAGTTTATTTATATGCGAAGAAATTTGAGGAGAGGCACAGTGAACATTTAGTTACATGTGTTAACTAACTTTGGTTGACAACCTTAACAATCATTTTCAGGGCCCCCGAGCCATGAGAAATATTAATCTTATTTGCCAAACAAATTTTGTGTTTTATGCATGTGTTTGTGTGTGCCAATGTTGGTGTCACCTGAAACTTAAAATCTACTTTACCACTTCTCTTGTGATAGTAAGAGTATAGTATGTGTCTATAAACACTTTCGAACCTTCTTTGACGTGATATTACGTTTGTGTGAAAGTATGTCTCTTTCAAATCCCTTCTTTTACATATTACACCACTGTTTTGTGAAAGCATCTTCGTGTGCATTTGTGAAAGTGTGTGTATCAAATTTAAACAAGTTTCGTTTGCACTATACGTCTATGTGTTTGCATAGTATATCTACGTATTGGATGTAAAGCTATGCGCTAGATGGTAAATAAAAAAAAATCAATGTTATACTTTCCATTGTGCTTACAAATTATCGCCCCTTTTCCCTTCACCATTCAACATTACCATTCCCGTGTATCCCATAAACTGCCGACACATTTTACCTTCACCCTATTTAATTTACCATACACTTTTGTCCTTATACAACCATTTCCCTGTTAAACATAGGAGTAATGTTAACACATAATTACTTGTTCGTACCTGCAGTCGTACATATTGAGGTCAGCTTCAACAATGTTTCTAATGTAACCCCAATTGAGGTCAGCCACTTCAAAGTTAAACTTTACTCCAAATGTTCGCCTACAGACGCCTATATAATTATGTCCACAATCCCACCATCCTCAGTTGTTACTACTGTAATTAGACCAGTTTCTCTAGATTCCTAAGATTATCAACCTTTTTAATTGTAAACACAATCTCAGGCACTAAATTCCAATTTTTTTTACCCAATTTTTATGCATGAATTGCTTCAAAATTAAAAAAAAAAAACAATTGAAGATAAGCTTTTTTGATAGAATCCTGTACCATTTTCTCTTTGTAACTCTCTTCATAACAGGATTAGTTTCCATACTGATCACCTACCAAGATCAAAATTGTACAGTCTTGTGTCGATCTCGGAGAAATAATGCCTTGGATGCGGATAGTTAATGTGGGCTTTACGGTATATCAGAATTAGTTTTATATTTTGGTGATGTAAGAATAATCCAGTTGGAAAGACATATAACACAAAACTAAAGCAGAAATTAAACAGCGAAAGATTTCGTCACCATGTGATCATAAAAATAAGCTTTATGTCCATTATCACATAAGAATAATTAAGCTTTAAACTCTATTCAAGTTAAAGACTTTATCTACATGTTTAAGTACACTTTTCGAATCGTATGCGGAAGCCACTTCAAAGACCATTGATCGAACTGATTAGCTTTATTTTTTTTCCAAAGCTGAATAATATATGATCCAAATTACATTTTCGCTGTCAGCAACAGAGAAGTCTGATTAAAATCAGGTCTCCACTGTCCTTCACCTAACGAAAGTGGAGATCGGATTTTAATCAGACTGAACAACAGAGAAATCTACAAATTTGTGGAACGAGGCATGCGAGTTATGTCCCTTTGCACTGGCTCTTTAATCAATGCGGTTAAATATGAACCACACTCAAATGAGTCAGTGAGCAGTTATAAATCCAGAAAATATCTTATTTCGTGGTACGTTTAAACAATTACACAAAATAAATATATCTTTTTTAATTTTCATTTGCAGTTGGTGAAATTGCTGGTAAATGTAGACCATTAAACCCCAGATGACATCTGACCTTGGAAGCTTTTTAATAATCGAGTTTGGTTATAATGGCTGTAGAAGTGTCGATTCAAGTATATTCGCACCATCATGAAAACTATATAGCACAAAACAAAGGCAGAATTTAGACAGCGATGGATTTCCTCATTACGTAATCATATAAGTATTATTTTATTTTGTGATTTATTTGCAAGCTATTTTTTCCCCCTTTTTCAATAACTCCTGCCCCATGAGATTGATGCATCCTCGTCTAGAATCAAGATCCGGTCTGCCTTTCCTCCGGATCCATTATATTTCAAAGTTCCAGTATTACAAAAAACAGCAATATCCGTGAAGCCAGAAACGCCTACGTGTTGCGGAACTAGTTTCTGTATGGAATAGAGATAATCAAAGACCAGTCCAGAGATTTCAACACGTGTGGCGATAATTTTGTCACACAACATCTTGAGCTGCAGAATTGATATTGATTATTCAACGATTTGAGCGTTTTAGATTTTTTGTAGTCGCTGTAATGGTTATGGACTATTTTCACTACCGATTACATGAGAGATACACAATCGAACTTCAGGATACGATTGAGTGAGAAAAAGTTTTCGTGCTGAGAAAGAATGATATAAAACGGTTGCCATTGGTGAAGGCACTTGAGAATTGCCATATGCCGTCATGTCATTCTGAGGAGGAATGTTTTGTCTATTTTGCAGAAGTAAACCAAAATGTCTTGAGTTATCTTCATTGTTAGATGTTTTGCAACAACATTGATCTCCCCTGACATGCAAAGGCAAAGAATAATAATGTATGTATGTATGTATGTATGTATGTATGTATGTATGTATGTATGTATGTATGTATGTATGTATGTATGTATGTATGTATGTATGTATGTATGTATGTATGTATGCATGCATGCATGCATGTATGTATGTATGTATGTTGATGGGTTAAACGCCATTTTCAGCACATGATAGACTACACAGTATAAATGGTGGAGGAAGAACCATTGAAAATACAGGAAAGAACCAGCGACCCACGAGAAGCTACTAGCAAGCTTTCTCACGTTCTCACATTGGCCGAGCCCTAAACGCTGAACTTACGCAGACCGAGGTTAGTAGTCAGTGCAGTGATCCGCAACAGTGAGCGCTTTAGACCACTCGGCCACTCAGAGGGTCCCATGTATGTATGTATGTATGTATGTATGTATGTATGTATGTATGTATGTATGTATGTATGTATGTATGTATGTATGTATGTATGTATTTCGTCTGGGAGAAGAGGAGATTATTCTGTCATTGCTGCAACATGATTAAAAGCTTAGAAATATATGCGATATTTTACTTAGAAATGATACCATTGTAATAATGCATGGCTTAGTATTCATTTTGAAAGAGAACAAATATGCAAAACTGGTCAGACTACACAAGCACCTTCTGCACGAGAAGATTATTTTGTATTTGATTTAGTTTTGCATGCTCGCATCTGAAGAAATACCCCCTCCCTCAAAAAAGAAATATATTCGGCTACGATACAGCTTGTTCATCCATTGTTTCATTTGTGTATCCATCCATCTTTTCTTTGCTTTGTGAATGCATGCACTAAATTTATCTGAATATAATACTTTTGTAAAATTCGATAATTCAAGCTATTCGATCATTGGAGTCTTATCAACGAGACATTTCATTTTTGTCGGCCCTTAGAATGAAATAGTTATGAATAAATGTAGGTATTAAAGAGGACTTAGTTTATGTACACTATAAATATTTAGCCGGGAGTAACTGGTTATATGAACGCATAATTCAATCTCTATTTTTCTAACTCTTTTACAATTTACATTAAATTTCTTCATAGCTGAAAACAGGGTATTAAAAAGGATGTGGCACGCAATACTAGGACATATGAAAAGAATAAAAACAACATACGGGTCATATTTTATTGTCCTAAATTTGGGATGTGTTGCGGCTGATAAACTCTCAATTTACACACTAAAAATCCTGTTTTTTCAATTTAAGAGACTTTGTGCCAAATATTTCTATAACAATTGACAAGCCTATTTACCAGTGAAACTTTACACACACAAACACACAAACACACACACACACATACATACACACACACACACACACACACATATATATATATATATATATATATATATATATATATATATATATATATATATATATATATATATATATATATATATATCCACTGATGCACACACCCGTACATACCTCTCTGCTAATATATCTATTCGTCTTGCTCCCTCTGTTTCCTCTATCTATATAGCTATCTGTCTCTCTGTCTGTCTATCTATCTATCTATCTATCTATCTATCTATCTATCTATCTATCTATCTATCTATCTATCTATCTATCTATCTATCTATCATTATATAGACTGATAGATCTAGTTATTAATACACGAGAAACTACGTATATTGATGTACACTAGGTTTGGTTTAGTACGAAAACACAGTCTTATAAAGAAGCTAACTTGTACATATTGTGAACATTTAATAACACGTTACCTATCTGTTATTAATACATGAGAAACTACGTATATTGATGTGCACTAGGTTTGGTTTAGTACGAAAACACAGTCTTATAAAGAAGCTAACTTGTACATATTGTGAACTTTTAGTAACACGTTACCTATCTGTTATACAGGTGGACGACACGTGCTAAATGTGAAACGAACTGCGTGTTCTTGATGTTTTAGGTTATCACGCCATATATTGGTCAGTTTTTGGAGGACGTGTTCCATCCACTAAACGCAAATAAACCAGCTGTAAAATAAAGACCATTAAAATTTATTGTCAAATATTAGGATTATCATTATATGTTTAATTTATGGAGTATCATATATATTTTCCTTCTAGTTCTCACAAAGTTTTTACAATGTAATATTTAAAAATACGGCATGCTCTTATTTAGGAAGAAGACAATTCCTATCCGAAGTAAATCAATAATTACTGATGTCAGAGAAATATCTAGTATCTAATGAACTTAGTTGATTAGATAAGGATTCGCTGTCGTATCGATTGTTTCATGTTTACTTTATTAATAATGAGTTCTTTTTTCACGGACTGATATTGACTTCCGCCGCATGTGGAATTATGTTTACCTAGGTTCCATTGAACACTTTCGTCGTGTGCTATGAGCTTTTTCGATAGCCTAAAAGGATTTCCGGCCCTTCATTTTCATTCGTTGTTCCAGAAATTGGAAAAGTCGAGAAATAACTGTAACAGAAATAAAGAACAACAACACGAAAAACAAAACAAAACAACAAAAACAAACAAATAAACAGAAAAAGGGCCATTTTTATAATAATAAAACAATGAAAAAGTTTTACAGCATGCGCAGGTATATTTTGGTACAAAATAAATCTAAAGAATATTTGATCCTGAAATGATTTCGCATGCACATTTAGAACTCGCAACTAGTGGCCATAATTGACAGTAAATTACATTTGTTTATCGAAGGACTTTAGGTCAAAAAAGATGGTGAATGCTTTTAGATTATATACATCTGAGTCAAAAACAATCGATGTTATTCTTGAATCATAGCCACAAAACAAACTATCGATCCCAGATCAGTATCTTAAAAAGGGATGGGGGAAGTAAGGGTGGCCCCATGCGCATGAGGTTTTGGCGCGCCCAAACCACTGGACCAAGAAGTCTTGGGGCACCAAAACCCTTTTGGGCTTTCATTATCGCCCCATAACCAATTTAACCTTATTACGCCACTGCCCCGTATATGGTCCTTTTTGCATAATTTAGTGCTAGCATGTGTATGTGTGTACGATCGTTTGTGTGAGAGTGCGTTTTGTAAGGGCATGCATGTGCAATTTGTGCGTTTATGTGTGTGTGTGTGAGAGAGAGAGAGAGAGAGAGAGAGAGAGAGAGAGAGAGAGAGAGAGAGAGAGAGAGAGAGAGAGAGAGAGAGAGAGAGAGAGAGAGAGAGAGAGAGAGAGAGAGAGAGAGAGAAGGGGGAGGGCAGGCGGAAGGCTGGCAAACAGCGAAAGAAAAAAGGAAAGTCTGTTTCAAATTTAAAAAAAAATACTGGTCTATATCATCGAGACAAGTGATTTCCGACTTCTCTGTGCTAATGTGCGTGAAAGAATCGGAGCTCCATGTGCGTGTAAGGCGAAAAAGAAAAATTCAGTACACCATGTTATCTGATATGACGTGATTTTATTACAAACTTAGAAATATGTTAACAATATAAACGTGACAACATCCTGACGTGATTATCTGGGGCGTCTACGTCCGGACGCAAATTATTGCACGTAACAATGAAATTGATGACCAAAAACAATGAATTTGTATCAATGGACCCGGGTATAGGCCTGATACGCAATAAATTGTGAGAAGTATAGTCTGTTCTGAAAACAATAGGTACAAAACTGACGTCTGTGTAAGACTATGTTGACGTAGAAAATATATATGCCCCATACGAACAATCTAAAAGAAAATATTAATAGCATAAATTACAAATATAGAATATATTTGACTATTTGTACAATATTTAACAAATGATGCACATTACCTTCGTACGAAAATATGGAACTGCTATTAACCTACTAGAAAATAAACGACTATTCAATAACCCTTCATTTCAATACCATCGACACAACCCGATATATATATATATATATATATATATATATATATATATATATATATATATATATATATATATATATATATATATATATATTTGTGTGTGTGTGTGTGTGTGTTTCATAGAGAGAGAGAGAGAGAGAGAGAGAGAGAGAGAGAGAGAGAGAGAGAGAGAGAGAGAGAGAGAGAGAGAGAGAGAGAGAGCTTTTCAAACACTGGTCTTCAATGCAGCCAGTGCAGTGAAGTTTATACTCTAACTTGTGAAATGTAATTGTAGGTATGCGTACATGTTTAGCTGTTTAGCTAGACAGAAAATATGCTGGCAATTTTATCATCGAATCTCAACATATTTAAGACATTTGTGAGGGTACAGGAAGAAGTCCAACCAACAACAAAAATGAAAAAAAATATTTTTCGTTTTAATTATAAATGATTCCCAAAGCTTACCAAAGGAATGTTTATCGTATATATATATATATATATATATATATATATATATATATATATATATATATATATATATATATATATATATATATATATATATATATAATTCAATGACGTCTAATAAGGTTAGAGTCCTTGCTTAAATATGTCTTGACAGCATTATGTGGTCAATGCCGTTTATTGATTAAAAAATATTGGCGATATAAAAGTTTGAAAGGTATCGCAAGTTTTTTCTTTTATCTACAGAGAGTATACAAGATATAAATGGGTTAATTCACCACAGTGAGATTCTATGACATTAAAACATGCGCACTAGCTGACAGGATATACGAAGAAAGGCTACAGTCAGTCAGCAGATGGCTTTAAATCATGTGATCATTGTCTTACTCATGACATTTGAAGAAGACGAATGAAGATTACATTTTAATCAGAAAACCAAGTCAATCAACTAATTCAATATAACTATTGTTTTTCACATCTTTTAGAAAAGTATAAAAAATACGACAAATCAGACTTATTTACCTAACTTTTTCATCTTCGCTCAAATCGTCCCCAACCAAAAACCTTCAATTTCGTAATATGATGTGTTGCTCAAGTTGCACCCCCCCATTCCATTCCCATCCTGTCTAGATTTGCTAATCATAGAATAAGCTGTATTGCTGAAATACGAAAACTTCATTAATTCATATACAAAATAACAAGCTGTTAACAAAGTTTGCTTGAATCTTATCCTTTTATCTAAAGGATTGGCTATAGTGTTTGATGACATCTAAATTTACCACATAGTCGCGTATAAAATCTTAGTCTGAAAATGAGCGTATGTAGTAAAGGAACAGGAATCTTATCCAAAAGCCTTACAAAACATAGTAACAATCAAGAAGAGAAAATATGGGAGACAGTCTGTCAAAAAATAGTCCAATTAGATTTTAACATTAAACTTATTTTTTTAAAAAAGGAAACAAGAAACGAAGGTAAAATGGTAGCTTTCTAGGTGGACGTTTGAACATAAACGATTAAAATTGTTACTAACTGATACTGTAACTATGAATTACATAGGTATCGCATGATTCTAATTCAAACACTGCAAGCAAACTTCATTTCATACATACATAAATCCACGAATAAATATGCACAACTGTCCATGTACATTTAAATGAATTTTGTGTCTTCCTCAAATTTCAAACACAGTCACGGTATGGAGAGATCTAGTCCCTCTCTGTCATATCGTTCATTTCTTATGTTCCTATTGACCCGTCTGAACTCTTTTAGAGGCGGTGCTAAAACTTCTATTTCTTATGCAAAACGCGACATATTTCAGTTCAGAAGACTGTTCTCTAATTTGGTCAAAAAATTGACCGTGTCAACAGAGTTGCTACATCCAAAAAGATATACGTACCCAAGTATCATTATTATCATGTAAAAAATATGACACAACCCAAGCAAATTACAATGAGATTGAGATTTACATTGATATCCAAATAATACGCCTAGAATACTAAAATAAGATAATCAAACGTGGAGCATGATATGGTAAAAAGATTATCATCTACATAAAGTATAAAAATATACGATATACGTCTTAATATGGTAAATAAACATTGTCCTATTATTACATTTATTACATTTTCTTATTAATATATTTATTACATTTCTCAAATGTACAAACCTTGCGGATAAAGGTTACCTTTTGAGATCAAATGTAACCTTGCAAAACTGGCTATATATAAATGAGACATTTTCTCTAACGCAAGACCTTAGCTTGTGGAATGAGATCCATGTCAGCTGACACGCACCGCACCAAGGAATTAAATTTCCGAAGATAATCTCTTCCTTAAGAATGAGACCAAAGTGGGTCCGAGACAACTCACCTGAAATCGACTTAAAAGTCAGTGCAAGAGCTGTAGGCCAAGAAATCTGGATTAGTGTAATGCTTGCAAACAATTTAAAAGTTTCTAAATGTTTTAGTAATGACTACCATATTAGTCATTTTGTATTGACGGGATATTGTGAAGTCATTCAAAAGTTTCGTTTTGTAATTGTACTGACAATTATACCAGCATTATAGGCCTATATGCTAGAATATTCTCTGTCAAGCTAGGCTGAATCTGGTTCAACGTCTTTTGGGGTTTAAGGTAAAATAGCAAATGTTAACGGACTATGGATGAAGAACTACGTATGCAGATCAATAATATGAGCGAAAACATGTTGTGATAAACGTTAATTTAAGATATCAGTAGCAGTACAACTAAACAGAGTGGGTTACCCCATGATGCATTGCTTCTGACACAAGCTGTCGCATAATAAATGTATGAAATTTGGAAAACTGTCTCGAATGTCACAACCTTACACCGGAAAAATGGCTTAACATTTCTATGGGATGATAACGGGAAGCTTGTTTTATATTGATACTGATTTTAAAATAATATCCACTAGCTAAGCAAAAAGTCTGATTCAATCATTACGATCCAAATTAGTCTATTTCGACTTTTTCTTTCATTTAGAATTTATTGAAACTTTCATTCACGCCTTTGTTTAGAGGAAACAAAATACACAAATCTGAGGAACTTGAATAACTATATCAGAATAAAGATAATCTATCAATACTCTAAAGGGAAATAAAAAATCTATGGTGAGTACATCTAATTACATGTTAGGAACTGACGGAAACAAGGTTAAAATTAACCGTATGAACTCCATCGTTTTAAATGTACTGAAAAATGGACCAAGTGATGTTTGAATTTAAAATCTGAAAATGACGACAGCCATGTATATGCTAGGTTTTGCTAATGTGGCAAGAGAAGTTGTTGAAACCAACAAAAAACTGTTTCTCCAGGATGTCAAGGATCAAGCACAATTTAAAAAGAAACAGTTCCCTGTACCAGATGCATAATTAAACAATGGTATTTCCAAGCGAATTGACCTGATGACAGCACTCAATAATTCATTGCGTAGACCAATACTGTCTATCAATAATTTCAATATGTCTATATTTTAACTCAAAATATTAAGATCATCGCCGACTGTAAATAAGAAATTTTCAAGAAATTACAATTAGAACTGGAATTATGCTTAACAATATACTTCCATGTTTCGTGACGCCAAGATCTTAGTGATTAACTAACGACCTGCAATTGAATACAGCTGAATATTAATTTAGCAAACGTATATTCAACGACAAAAATAACCATATATGCCCAAACAGTGAGGCAGAGGACACACTAACAAATCAATCCACGGAACTCCTCGCTGCCATCTTTAAAAGGCCACAATGAACGTAACAAGAGAAACAGGCAAAAGGTACAATTTCTTCCAGTACTCCACACCAAAGGAACAGAACAGAAAAACGCCAATGATGCCGGTAAAACTTCAGATAAAAATACTTAATGCATTGATCATGATGCGTTATACAAAAAGAATGAATGTTAAATAGGAAACCATTATACCACACGCAATTTGATGATGTCCTTCCGTTGTAATTTTATAATTCGTAGCAGTAAGGATTTCTAACCAAAGTAACAAGATTTAAATGGCATGTGCCTTGGACATGCAATGATAATCACCAATGGAATAAATACCGGCAGAGTATTTAGAGTTGTCCTACTTCTTCTACCTGTAATCGTTCTTTTTTGTACACTAATTTTCAGGCCATTCAGTTTCTTAATCAATTGGCCATGAGCAAGTGTTGGCACTGATTGGAATACGGAACCTTACTTAGGTTTAAGCCTTCGATGAAAGATTTGTGGTTTTCTGCTGATCTTGAAACGGAATTCATGGGCGAATGCACAGGAGATGTCAAAGGTGATGACATTGGGGAATGCAGAGAGGATACACCGGTTTGGAAATCCAGGTTGGTCGTCGGCACAGAAAATGTGGTGCTAAACTGAGGACTGGGTGAGTTGTGACGTTGGATGTCGCCATAGAAACCTAATTGGCTTTGCGGATGTTGTTGATGCAGCTGGGATTGTTGTAGTTGATAATTCAGTTGCTGCAGCTGTTGTTGTTGCAACTGATATTGCTGCTGATGTTGTTGCTGTTGCTGCATCATTCTTTGCTGCTGGTCTATCAAGAATTCCACCCTGGGATCCCTTGGTGACAGAGAGCGTGAACGTGAAGGACTAATGAGGCCTTCATCGGAAAGGGTAACTGTTTTCTGTCGGAAATAATTACCGAAGTCGGTCGGGGAAAGCCTCGTCGGTCTTTTGGCGTTCGTCTTTAATTTTGTAGACCCAAACTTGGTTTGTGCAAATGTTGCTGTGGTGAACATAGGGATGATGGAGCCCTGTTTAGGAGGATAGCTTGGACCAGCAGATGACTGAGAAGAGCTAAAGAGTCCGACAGAGGGAGATGTAGATTGGCTGACTGGCCCAAGGGGCCAGTTACTGGGAGAGACAGATGTAGATGGTGACACACTTCCTGGTGATATGTTCAAACTGCCCAGAGAAGCGGATAGGCCATCGATTGGCTTGAAGCACTGAGCATCAGGATTAAATCCCCGATTTGTTGCCTGAACCTCTCTGTCCACGACTTCATCGTCCACCTTACGGTCACTATAGAGGATCTTGATTTGTCCCTTTTCTCCAATTTTGTAGGAAACTTCATTTGGGTCTATCCATAAAGTCAGGTCCTGTGGCAGATAACTCTTGATTTCTTCCATGTCCAGACCGCATGAGATTGCTGCTTCCACGAATAAAATATCCATTTTCTGTCCTGTGACTTTCACGCATCTGAAACCAGATCCTTTAAAGGGTTTATCTGGGTACCAGTGCCCTTCAAATCTTTTCTTTAAGCCCTTTTCAAGTTCTTCTCCAAACATGTCGACGCGCCGGCGGGGCAGCTTGTTGTAGAGATATGAAATGACAAAGTTGAGTGCAACTGAAACTTCTACGTGCATCGTGGAAATGTTACAATCGTGTTTCTGGTTATTGTGTTTAAATTCCTCTTTGCTCTGTCGAACTGTCTTGTGGAACCTGCGTGAGAGAAAATATACACCTTTAAGCCAGAAATAAATGACTTTTAAACAAAGAGTGTTGCTTAAATAAAAAAGAAAGCGTTTACTACATGGCATGACTAGACAATATAAAAAGTACCTTCAAGGTTTAATATGCTTATCCGGAAAAACAAAAAATCTGCCAGGTTGGTCTTGATCAATCCATGTATAAATATTTAAAAAATCGAACATATCCGTATAGAAGGAACCAGATGACGCTATTCATGAAAGGCACACGGCAACAATCAATAAAAATACAGTATTTAATTTACCTTTAAAAGCATAAATTTTACATCCAGCTTACTCATACTGTGGTATTTTAGCTGCTTCAAAATTATTTGGTAATCAGCATGCAAGGCAAATATGAACCTTAGTAACAGTACCAGACGACTGCTAATGTATATCTTAATTATTCGCAGCCTGCGGCGTAATGTAATAATGTGCCTTTCATACGCGTTACCTTTATTATTTGCATAGGCTCCCATTAGTTGCATACTGCCCTATACAGTTCAGCACAAGGGCATGATATCTGCACAAGGAAGCCTTTCTAAGCTTTTTCTATGTGGTATCAGAAAACTCAACGAAATGTCACATTATAGTTGATAAAGATTAATTACAAATGTCAAGTTTCCCAGACAGATATTCTGAATGGATTTTATATATATATATATATATATATATATATATATATATATATATATATATATATATATATATATATATATGTGTGTGTGTGTGTGTGTGTGTGTGTGTGTAAAAATCACAAGATCCACTTTTAGATGCTGTGTCTGGGCTTGATGGATGTTAGGGATATAATAATTAATTAAAGAACGTGAAGGATAGAGGCAAGCATTTAAGATAATACAAAAGCCAAAGTAATAAGCCGAAAGAAGAAATGATTGTCTTTGTAAGAAGAAGAAGAAGAAGAAGAAGAAGAAGAAGAAGAAGAAGAAGAAGAAGAAGAAGAAGAAGAAGAAGAAGAAGAAGATATTTAATCATTCAATATGTATTGGACCAAAGCTGGTTAAAATACCAGCTGTTGAACCAGCCCCTTTCAACCTCCGGTCTTTCGATCGATAACCTAATCTCTTATCTCGTCATTCAATATAGGATAGACCTACCGTATGTAACTAGAATAACAAGACTTATCCGAATCCCGACTGGTGGGCCTTTCAATATCTATCCATGTCTATATGCGACAGTTATTTACAGGTAAGACATGTTCCGAGTAGAATGTGCATGTGAAGGTGGATAAAGAGAAACCATACCAGTTTGTAACAGGCAAGTTCTAATTAACATCCATATTTTCACAGATTCATCGGTTCTAAATGATAACAGCAGTTTGGTGACGATTACAGAACTTTTACCACCCAGTCTCATTGGGAATATCTGTAAGTTCAGTCAAAAGAATCAAGTAGAGTGAAAATGAGTTTTGATGTATGATTTTGGCATTATTCTGGAAAAGTAGGAAAGTTTTATAATTATCAGTGTATTTTATAAAACACATTCTGTATTATGTCTTCTCTCAACAAAACATGGGTACAATTTTCTATTAGCCATACCATTTATGCTTGGAAGATTTTGACGCAGACGTGATTGATTTCATGTAACTTCCTAAGCGCTGAACACTAAAATTAGTATCACCTATCTAACAAGGCTTCATAACGTCCTTAAATAATATAGTTCAAGGTTGTTTGTTTCTGCGGGATCAATATACGGTCGTATTTAATTTAGTCATATTATTTGATGTGTCGATGCCACTTTAGTCTATTTTGAAAGGCAATACTAATTACTATCCAGCATTTACTGCAGAATATAAGTTCTCCAGTACAGCACAGCGCATGGTTTCAAACTGACAAATCTTAAGGTTTTGACTGTAAGGATTTACGAAAATTTTATCATAATAAATGTAAGATATTAATTTAATTCATAAACAAATAATCAAAATTGTATACCCAGACTCTGCAGCCAATATTTAGATTGGTTAAAATCGCATTATGTGACGCTGTCATTTCAGTTATTATCTCATAACACTAAAAAGGAACTACTTGTGTATTCATGCGCCGTGACGATATTTGTAAACAAACGCGAAACCACAGGTCTGTTATTTAATTCTTTATAGATTCATTATATTTTAACACTATTTGTGATTATAATAACTGCCTTTTACAGGATTCATGAAGAGCTGAAGCATAAAACTCGGTTACGAAGTAAGCATCAACAGATTTCGCTTCGCTGCTATCGTTCATGCAATCGGTAATTAATCTTCAAACTTCACGGCTTAAATAAATGCTGTAGACCATAAAGTACAATTCCTAAATGAATAAAAGGAATGCGTCTTGAAGACTGTTGAAAGATAATAAAATGCTTGTGTTTCGTTGATATGTAAAATTTTCAACATTGCATTAAGTTACTTCTTTTAAAGCAGTTTTAGGAAAAGAAGATAAAATACGAGGAACATGAATGATGAAAATTGATATTTCATTTCTAAGAAAGCTTTACAAGCAAAACATCATTAGAATAAACATGAGTTGATAATAATAACAGTCTCAGAAATTAATCGAAAACATTTAAGGTTTATTCTTTCTTCCATTTCATTTTTATACTAAAGAAACGATGAAAAATTTCCCTACCGTGAAAATCTCGCCTGGCGTTAAAACTCTAATATTTCAACTCTATCCAAATATTTTTCATCTGGTATAATCGTTTCACCGTGTCAACTTCAAAAAGCCACCGCGAAACTAGGCCCTATCCCACGTGCCAGAGTCTCCCCAAGTTTCCAGTGAAAAGACTGGAGATATTCATTCACAGTATAAGGTTTTATATGGCTTATTTTATCTGTCTGACGTCAGCATCGCTTCCGGTTCACGCTAAAAGTTGCAGCCGGAAGCCTTACCAACCTATGTAATTTTGCAGGTGAAATCTTTCGATAAAATTAATACTATTTGATTGATGTCGATCATGTTCATGCAAAATATTTGATTGATCGCCGTCCTGCTAAGTCGTATATGCTCCAGAGGTGCGGTCGCGTTGCTTGTGATTATAGGTGAAAATGTTGGCGTTGCCAAGGGCGAAATTGAGCCTCGATTTAATGTGTTCATGTTCCCCTACTAAATCAAACTATGATGTACACCAAATACGCATTTTCAAATGAATGAAACCGGGCGTAATATATTTTAATGGTCATGTTGAACCAGTTTTATAAACGGATGGTCGATACACAGTGCAGGATTACCAAATAGGCAGAGTACGCACCGGCCTAAGGGCCCCACGCTTTTTGCTGATTGGTAAAATTAAAATCTTCTTAAGAGATAATCTGCGAGGAGAAAAGGGGGTAGAGATTTCGACTGCCTAAGGGCCTACACAGGGTTTAATCCGGCACCGACAATGCATGACAATAACCAACGAAAGTCATTCGCTTTTTCATTAAGTGTACATGGCCGATTTCTAGACAAAACGACACACTATTTAATATCTGACACAAGATCGGCGATTGTAATTTATGATGTTTATATGTGTTTTTGGTGTTTCAAAGCACATAAATACACTGAAGATTATACATCGTGCCAAGGCGAGTAGATCAGAGTGTATGGCCTAAGGACACACGGTATCCGACCTGGGATAACAGGATGGTAGTAACTGAAGCCCGACCCTTCTTGGACAGGAGATGAACGCATTAGTCATTCACCCACTGAGCAATCGGTTTAAAAATTTGAAGAAGAAAAATCGCAAGCTAATATTTCGTAAAGATAATACTTTAAAGATTCATTTGAATTTATGATGTATACTTAATCATGATGTCTATCATTAAGCAGCTGTGTGTGTATGTGTGTGTGTGTGTGTGTGTGTGTGTGTGTATGAAGAAGCTATCGTGAACATAACATCTTAACATCTTGCAGGATTCTGTTTTAGATAACACCATGGTAGCTTAATTCTACCATGCATAAATCTTTTATATTTCCCCAAAACTTTTACAAGCGTCATAAAGAGTCTAATTCCTTTATAAGAAAAAAAAATAATTTAACTCCGAAAAAGAGGAACTACATAAGAACTTTTTGTTAAAGATATTTAAAAGACCTAGTTGTAAGAAATAAGAAGAATTAAATCTGACGGTATAAACTTGATTCACTGAACTCGCTTGGATCTATCAATACTGTCAATATTTTTCTATTTGATTAGTAAAACAAGAGTCAAATGATGATATAATCACCCTTGAGACAGAAAAGTTTAAGAATGAACGTTTGACAAATCTGAGAAAGAAAATGTCCTAATGAATCGAGCGGAAAGATAACACGCATATGAGAAAATCTCCTTTAGAAACTTCTGCTTTTAAGGAAAAGATAATGTGTTCCTTGAATTCTAATTTTTTAAAACTAGTTTGCTGCTGCGATATGCGATGCAAGGCAATGAGATAAATTTTCTATTTTTGGCATGTATAAAATTGTGTAATGTTCTGACGACGTAAAAAGTATACTTTTACAAGAAAGCGTATTAAAACGCAGTACAAGTGTGTAGATGATGAATAAGAAAATAAAATACTTGATGAAAACTTGTCACAGAGAAAAAAAACACATGATGAAAAATTGTCCGGGACAATAAAATACTTGATATAAACTTGTTAGAGTAAATAAAACACACGATAAAAACTTGTCACAGACAAATAGACTCATGAAGAAACTTGTCAGAAAATATTATACATGATGAAAATGTGTCAAAGATTATAAAATACAAGTCGAAAATTTTTTATCGAGAAAAAAATGGATGTAAACTTGTCAGAAAGAATAAAATACACAACTAAAACTTGTCAGAGAGAATAAAATACTTGATGAAAACTTGTCATAGAGAATAAAACACATGATGAAAACTTGTCACAAAGAATAAGATGCATAATGTAAACGTCTCATATAAAATAACGTAAACGCGTCATATAAAATAAATGTCGAAAACTTGTCACAGTATAAAATAATTGAGGAAAACGTCAAAAAGAGAAGAGAATACATTACGAAATCTTTGTCACAGAATAAAATACATAATAGAGACATAGAATAACATAGATCATTAAATCTAGCTTCAGAGAACAAAATACGTAATAAAAACGTGTCAAAATGAGTAAAATTCAGATTGAAAACGTGTCATAGAAACTAAAATACATGTCTAAGACTTGTCAGAGAATAAAATACATGAATAAAACATGTGACCGAAATATAATTCATTATCATATCTAGTCAGAGAATAAAATACGTGATGAAAATTTCTCAATGAGAATGAAATCCATTGAAAACATGTTAGAAATGATAAAATACACGATAAAAATTTGTCACAGAAAATAAAACACATGCCGAAAACGTAACACAAGAAAAAAAGATAACCGATGAAAACTTTTAACAGAAAATAGTAGACATAATGAAAACTTGTCACAAAGAAAATGATACATGACGAAATCTTTTCATGGAAAGATACATCTCAGGTTCCTCATTTTCTTTTCGCTAATGTACTATGAAATATTCACCGCCTAAGTCCCCATTTATTTGTTCCACGGATTTATTTCTGACTGCTAAAGATGGCAGTATATTGGATTTCAATTTGTCCAATACTACACCATGACCTAAACTGAGCTACGTTAATCGCTGGTAAAGGTCATGTTCGAAATCTCTATGCGAGCCCACGAAAGTTAAATCGAAAACTGACTTTTGTAGACCCAGGTCCCCTCGAGTGAAATCGGTTCCTATGGAAGAAATTAATCTGGCGAGCTTAAACCACTCTCAATGCTAAAGCTTGGCAATAAATACAAACTGGAACTCATAAATATTCATCCATTATAAACTTATACCGTTAAAGTATATATGCTGGACAGACATTAAACGAACCTGTCACTTTGTGAGACATGGAGCTAGTGACGAAACTATCTTAAGTGAAAGACACAGGTTTTATCGAGTTTTCTTGCCCCAAACAAGCTCCCTTAATCATAGCCTTCAAGCTAGATCTAACGACACAGTTGGCGATGAATTGAATAAATCCATGCCTTTGATTTATATAGCCCAAAATGGAAGACTGTTTTCGTAAAGTAAATATCGATCACAACCATTTAATTTCGCATCACTTGTTATGTTATGTTGAACGGAAGCATGTTTTATCGTCAATACAAGTACGCTCAATAAAGAGAACCGTGTTATATTGAGGGCTCTTAATCTTTGGGGAGGGGGGTTCCCCGGCAACTCGCTTTTATTTCTTCATTTCGTTTCTGTTTCTATTTATTTGGTAGACATTAATTATTTACAAGTTGGAAGTATCAACAGTCTATTCATATGTTTTATCAAAACATGCAAAGGGTCATAGAACAACCTTTACCATTTTTAACGTTTTCCTGTATTACAGAAAGGAAATTAATTTGAATGTACTCGAATTCAGCTTTTGTAACTGCTCACATTTATTACTTGTTATTGAATGCTAAGAAATAATTCGATTTATTTATGGTTTCTCTGATACAGTAACTGTGATACACCATTTTTAGCTGACTCATATCTTCCATAAACCCCTCCAAGAGCCCCGCGTGGCCGAGTGGTCAAAAGAGGTCGCCTTCACAAATCATGCCGTCTCTCCTACGACGGCGTGGATTCGAGTCTTGGGCTAGGATAATGTGGGTATGTGAGCATACTTTCCATTAAATCTCCGTCGGTGGTTCTCTTTTTATACGGTTCTTCTTCCATCAGTTAAACTGGACACCATGTATAGCCTATAGTGCGCTACAAAATGGAGTTATTCACGCGACAACAACACCCCTCACTCACCCCTACCCTAAGTGTGTCTACGCAAATGTAGAGAAAAGGCAAAGATGGTAGATAATGTCAGAATGAATTATTCTTGTTTGTTTGCAACATACAGTTCTTCCAATCGAAAGATGTGTACAACACTATACGAATCCTTAGCATGCATAGCATTCCCTAAACCACAAAAGGAATACGTTAAAAGACTTTACTGAATGAGGTTTAAAAACACATAAAGACATAAAGACTACAAAGGCAAAGGTCATGAGAGTAAAGTGCCTTGCCCAATGACACACCACAGCAGCTCCAGTGGGCTTGCTTGGATAGAATTCGAATCCGAAACCTAGTGACGTTAAGTCAGGAACGCTGATATTTGAAACCCCTATGCTATCGTTTTTATATTTTTTTTTCAAGAATGAGGAAGACATCGTATCAGTCGGCCTTTCAGTGATGGATTAATTAGAAAACAGAACTTCGCTGGAGAATCCCTTACTCTGGTTGACATTTAACAGATCTGCTTTTACTGGAGAAAATTAGAATCGATAAGCGGAGCCAACAAAACGCAAAGATAGGGAATTTACCTGGAACATCAATATTCTATGTTAGGTTTGTTATGATCAGTTTTAAGTTTAGCAGTAGACATATCGCATCGTTAGTTGATGCTCTCTCTCTCTCTCTCTCTCTCTCTCTCTCTCTCTCTCTCTCTCTCTCTCTCTCTCTCTCTCTCTCTCTCTCTCTCAATTATCCTATTATTCAAAGTTGTTTAAAGGTCAAAGTCCTATTGAGTGAACAAGCATAACAGATAATATAAACTACGTACAGCTAAACACCCAAACTGACATGAATACGTCATTGGTACAACGTGACAAATACAGTAGTTATTAGTAAATATAATATAAAAGTATTTATGCACACCGAGGTAGGGAAATATACCATTTTAAGAAGAGTTCAAGTTAGATTTAATTTAATCGTGCTCGCTGTGTGTGTTTGTTTGTTTGTGTGTGTGTGTGTGTGTGTGTGAGAGAGAGAGAGAGAGAGAGAGAGAGAGAGAGAGAGAGAGAGAGAGAGAGAGAGAGAGAGAGAGAGAGAGAGAGAGAGAGAGAGAGAGATGAATAAGATCTTATAATTTTATAGTGCGTGGAAAACCAACATTTTTTTCACTATGTAAAATAAACTAATTACCTATATATTTAACGCGTAGATTTTTGAAAAACTATAACTTGTATAACCAGTATCATACCTAGGTAATCATTTCAGATGAACTGTATGAAACGAGGTGAAATATTACTATGTTTTCCTAGTCTTGGCGATCAAAATAAAGTCAAAATTATAGGAGAGGTTTCACAAGTTTTATTTGGAATGATTATAAATGTAACATTTTATTTATCATATTAAAAATACTTTTCTAAACCAATAGAATAAGTTAGTGAAATGACTTGAAATGTATTCTGAATATTCTTTCGGTACGTATTTGATCAATATAACGCCATATGTGACGAATACTATATTATATTTGACTGACAAGAGGTCATTTGAGACCTTATGATGTGTGAACATACATATAGAGATATTAAAATGTGGACATATTTCAAAGTTTTCCACCGCATTTTGAATGACGACATAACAAACAGAACCAGGACTTTACAGTGTCTCCCAAGGCACTGCATTACTAAGAAAAAAATTGGTGTCATGTCATTTAAACATCTATTATCAAATCACGTTAGAGATAACAAAAACTATATACGTCGGTATGGTTAGTGTGCCTATGTCATAGTCATTCATTCTCATCGACTGGAAACCATTAAGAATTCGATGTATGCTAATGAACGTGGTCTTTGCACGTCACTGGTATGTATGATGTTAATCTTAACTAACCAGGCACTTTATCTAATCCTATTAAATACGGAGTCATTTCATTTATGTTTGCAGCCATCACTGGTTTCCAAATATGGCTGGGGGCCCCGAGTGGCCGAGTGGTCTAAAGCGCTGTCCGTTACGGATCACTGCCATCTCACCTCTGTCTGCGTGTGTTCGAGTCTAGGATTCGGCGAATGTGGATAAGTGAGAAAGCTTGCCAGTAGCTTCTCGTGGGTCGGTGGTTCTTTCCGGTGATTTCCCGGTTTCTTCCTCCACCCTTGATACTGGCCGCCATGAATAGCCTATCTTGTGCTGAAAAATGGCGTTAAGCCCAACAACAACAACAACAACAAATATGGCTGATGTGCTCGACCTTTTGTAGAGAAAAACATCAATTGGTTTATGACCGGCATATTCTCCTGACAGTCACTAGAATATAACACGTGCATAGTGTAGAATCGGGGGAGAGGCGGCAGTACACGTGCATAGTGTAGAATCGGGGAAGAGGCGGCATTCTACATGCGGAGGTCTACCGGTCAGTGGAACATTACACGTAGAGGGTATGAATCGGGATCATTTAATACACAGCTCTCTATCCGTCAAATATTAATTATTACATACGTTATCGATATCAAGCCGCACGCAAGGTCATTATTGCTGTACATATTTAGACTATCCACACGAGTATCCAGCATGAATCTAGATGAATCGGAGTTAGATGTGTGTGTGCATGAGAGAGAGAGAGAGAGAGAGAGAGAGAGAGAGAGAGAGAGAGAGAGAGAGAGAGAGAGAGAGAGAGAGAGAGAGAGAGAGAGAGAGAGAGAGAGACAAGCAAGCGATAAAAAAATATTTGAGCTTCATAAATTTCACATTAAACGAGCACAAATGCAATACTCTTTCATCAGATGACAACAGTTTACTGATTTCATTTGATGAAACTGGATAATACTGAAGTGAAATGATATTGGAATGCATCCTGATACCTTCGTTTTTTCGTCTTTGCAAAACATGTAATTTCTGACGCATTGAGGTGTTTAGTATACCCGTCACATATATAAGAATAGTAAAATAACTCAGCAGTCATGTGATAAACTAAAGTTTTCCACCATCATCGAATAACAAACGGTTCCCAAAGTATCATTCCTTGTCTCTCCTGTGACACTGTAAAGCATGGATTTTTTTTTAGATTACGGTAATTTAATCACTTGTGAGACGAATCCAATGATAAACTGGTCAGACCTCGATATGCCGTCACATAATGTACCGGTAGATCTGGGTCTGTGCAGTTTGATAGAAGTAATCTGTAGGAAAAGAAAACATAGACCCCGATCTGCGGGCATATTATACTATGGCAGGTCAGGATCTTTGCTGATTGCTGTTTGACTTGACTTGTAAGCGAGTGTATACGGCAGTACTGGTTTTACAATCTATTACAGATTTCAAATGGAAACTATAACAACCACACTATACAGCCGTCAATAATAATTTTAGTCAACGTCCGTATGATATGGCCAACGTTAAACGCGCCTTTTTTGGAAACACGGGAATCTGTGGAGGATATTTGGATATTTTGTCTTAAAACAAAATCATCGCATCACACATTGTGTTTGCAAGGTTTTATTTTGTCAAATTCGGAATTTCATGAATGTATTTCTTCTGTTTTTGAAATTGAACATTTTTAAAAGTGAGAATTTTACGTAAGCAAGCTTTTCAACACTAATCTCACCACAGCTTTGCCTATATTGTTTTACAACATCGACGCTTACCCTTGAGGAAATTGTTCACCATCTGACAGCAGACGATACAGCGAACATATAAGAACTGCTTTCAGGAATATTTTTTTTTTAAAAAAAGACAATTTAAAAAGAACCACGCACGTTCATTCTTAACATATAGTGAATGTCATGTTTATGATAGAAACGATACCGTACATATCCAATATAATTGCATTTTGTCCCTACTTTATCATCCACCGTGGAAAGGAATGAGCAACTGCTTGTGTTATACTTCGGATACGTTAAGAGACTCAGAAGAACGCGAGATTCTGTCCTGCACAAAAGTCTCCATCATCACTAACAGTAGCGTGGACGAAAGAAAGACTTACAAGTACACTGACCTCCAACTGCACAAATTTAACAATAGCAACTCGAGGATCTGGTCGAAATCAAAGGGTGCTAGTGCATTCAAAGCGCAAACCCGATAGGACTAATAGTATGATATTTACATGACACGAAAATCACGTGGCCCAAGGTTTAGCGACAGCCACTCGTGAGGTTATTTGAAGCTTTAATTCAAAGCAAAAGTCACTTACTCGATCAATTTTCAACTTTAAACGCCGATACGCAATTGATCCTTATGCAGAAATCACAAGATACCGAATATAACCTTACACTAGGAACTTACAGTTTTATGTAATTATTGTTTATTACTCACGCTAGAAATAACTGTCATGTAATTATTGTTTATTACTCACGCTAGAAATAACTCATGTAATTATTGTTTATTACTCACGCTAGAAATAACTGTTATGTAATTATTGTTTATTACCTTACACTAGAAATAACAGTGTTGTGTAATTGTTGTTTATTGCATTACACTAGGAATACTTATGGAATTGTTTATTACCTTACATTAAAAAAAAACAATTTTGTGTAATTGTTGCTTATTACTTACACAAGAAATAAGTGTTATGTAGTTCTTGCTTATTACCTTAAGCAAGGAATGTAACTATTGCTTATTAACTTATACTAGATATAACTTACGTAATTCTTGCTCATTCCCTAACACTATAAATGAGTGTCATGTAATTGTTGCTTATTCCCTTACACAAGGAATTATATGTAATTGTTGCTTATTACATTACACTAGGAATAATATGTAATTGTTGCTTATTACATTACACTAGGAATAATATGTAATTGTTGCTTATTGCATTACACTAGGAATAATATGTAATTGTTGCTTATTACATTACACTAGGAATAATATGCAATTGTTGCTTATTACATTACACTAGGAATAATATACACTTGTTGCTTATTACATTACACTAGGAATAATATACAATGGTTGCTTATTACATTACTCTAGGAATAACAATGCATTGCAAATAAGTTTCACTTTTGAAACACTGACAATTGAAAATTTACCAAATTTATTAGAATGGTAGAATTAGATGTAAAAAATAAGATATATTGCTTTATTCACAGTGGGAATCGTCCAATAAGAAATGATTTACTTTTCTGTATAGCCCATAACTAGTGAGTATTCAATAATAAAATACGACTAATATTTCACTCATTACATACATTAGTAACATAAACTTTTCATGTAAAATTATTGCTTTTTGTCTATTCTAGCTATTGTTTCAGATTTCAATGAATGTGAACAGGTTCGTATTTTGGTAAAATCTCAATGATTTTTAGTTTTTGAATACAATATTATGATTGAAATAATTCACACATTCATATGATTCTTATAAATAAAGATGCTTTTGTTTTTTATGTATACATTCTCAAAAGTCAGTTCTGAACAAACATATATAATAAGCACTGTTATGTCTGACAATAATACGTCATCATATCCAAAAGTCCATCATATTCAATATATCCCTCAGTCCAGGCCATCCCGTATTTGCCCAACGAACTCTCAGCTCAGTTAATTTTCTGAGGAGTCTGATTCAGATGTCTCGACTGAACATAATACATTTTCTTCCATCTTGTGTAGTTCTTCGGGTTATGTATTTAAGTATCTTAAAAGATTGGATGCTCTGCACGGACTCTTGTCCCAATGTATAATTTTAACAGAATCTCAATTGCACGTACTCTACTGATTCGTTCCAGCAAAACAAAACAAAAAAAAAACAAAAACAAAACAAAACAAAACAACAACAAAAAAAACAAAAAAAATAAACAACAAAATAAAACAAAAACAAAGCAAACAAACAACATTTTTATACTTTTCCAACAATATATTGTCCAAAACGGCTTGTCTCGCTTGTACAGTTGTATTCTCCATCATGTGGTAGTCACAGGGAACGTTGGTAGTGGTTGTAGAATTAAGAAACCACAAAAGTTCCGGCTTCAATATTTTTACGTTTCGTTTTATTTATTATCCTTGGCACTAGCGGCGCAAACTTCCACAAGGGAAGCAACTTTTGTAACATAACATCCGTATCTAGCAAGGCCAAATGAATAAAAATCGAGTTTCAGTGACTCGCGTCGAGGGAGATGTAACACGCTACATAATCAGCATCAAACGACTTGAGTATGTTAGGAGAAATATTATCAAGTGTAGATACAGCCTAATACGTTACTAAAATGTATTTATTGTACAAAATACTTTTCAGAAGCGTCTTAAGTTGATTGACCCTGTTAAATACAGATTGACTGAAATCATATTCTGCGGATATATTTTGTGAAAATATCTTCGGTATGATTATTGTATCATGGCAGAATTATACATTTTTATTGATTGGCTACTGTTATTCTCTGTCTGTTTCAAAATTAATTATTATATAGAATGAAAGCTGTTCGTCTTACAAGACGAAACCAGTTAATCGAAGCTGTCTAAACGCTAAAGATTTTTTTCTTATTGGAGGTGGCTATGATTATTGTTTTCCAAATTATGACTGATATGTACAGCTCTTCACGAAGAAAGTTATGAATGATTTATAAGTATTTATTTTGTCATTACAGCACTTAAGCGTATAGTCGTGGTTCAGTCAACATGCAGCGGTCTAAGGGTCCGAAAACATCTAACGCCTCATACAACTTAGCATATTTTTAAAATTAAAACTTCTTAACGAAATTTTCAAAATGAAATAGTGCTGATGACATAAAATTCTATCTTTTTTATTTTTTTTAAAAAAAATCCTTTTTAACATTGAAAATTACCGTATCACTGAAATTAAACACGGGTAGCTAGCTATCAAAGTTACCACGGACTGAACATACGGTCAAGTCTGATCAGCAATCACATCTGACGTGTGATGGTCAGTTCATACGTACGGTTAAGAGGTCGGTATACAGGCGGCAGGGTCAATTAACAGACATCGAGATCAAACCGATTGCTGGTCATCGGTGGATGCATACCTTCAGGTCATCCCCATCGGATGACAGAGTTTTGATGAACTCGACCTAATGTGGAGTTGCTAGCTAGCTTCTACAAATAGCCATGAAATGACAATACGAGAGTTGGCTAGGAAAAAATTTAAACTTTTTCACAAGTTTCATAAATATCATTTGAAATAAGCACGCCAGATTCTATTTATAATATAATAAAATGTCTTATTCTATTTGATGAAACCACATTTACCTTACATGACATCATGAGGAGCCATCACTCACATGTTGCAAATGTAAAAACCTAATGAAAAATAACACAGCAGTCACGTGACTATATCAATGTGCAGAGCACTGGTAAGACAACATCAGACGGTGCCCTCTTATCCCTTTCGATAGAGCATGCAAACCCACTTCTTCAGCTCTATGATTCTAATTGCGAGTTTGGTAAAATTTATTAAATTGTCTATCTTGCATAAGAGATATAATTTAACTGCCCGCTGTATAAACTCTTTGCTGAATGCTTTTGACTGTCATTAACTGTTTCCTATAGAGGCTGGTTGCGGAATGCTGCTGGCCCTAATTTCAAGCTTAGATGAATATAATACGAGAACAAAGTTATTTGTGTTAATCAAGCAATGTTTGTAAATGCCAAAATATGCTTGTGTAACTATTGTTGCAGACTGTATAATTATGCTAATTGTATGTTTGTATAGGATTGTACACGTTATGCCTCGACTTAATTATCATTAAAAGTGATAATGATCACTCATTACTGGACAAAGTCAATATTTTTAATAATCTGAAAGTAGCCTTTATCGTTTTTCATTCCAGTAGGGTTTAGGTATACGTGGCATTAACGGCAAAAAAATGAGTATTCACATAATTTTCAGACTAGAATATTAAAATCAACGTGTTGTTGTTGAGTTTTGTTTCAATGGTATAAACATGAATATTTGTATATTAAAAAGTAGTGAAAGCGTGTTCTACAAAAGCTTGTTACTGCCACGTTTTTTTTTTAAATCTTGTAAATACGCCTTACTATTTCGTAAGTACGATTTGGCTATCTCATAATTACGAGTTAAATAGTTACTTGTAATTATATGACAGTAAGTCGCAATTACCAGATAGTAACTCGTAATTTCGATACAAAATTGATTTCAACGTGGCACTAACATGCTTCTGTAGTGTTATATGTCTTAGCACCTGCTGCCATATATAATTTTCGTCAGGTTAGATGCCAGGGAGAGAAATGATTGTTCTAAAACTCGTGAATGATGGTCGCCAATTTTTTAGAGATATTTTCGGGATAGCTTAGCAGACCTGTGAGCAAAACGTACAGGCAAGGTAGGTATTATTTTTATATTATGGATTTGTGGTAACGACCAGTCAGGATTAGGCGTACTTGGCTTGTTTTCGTGTTTAGCTCTAGTCCTGGAGTTTAGCATTCAATATACCTAGATCGTGACATCTGCGATGCATTTTATTCACGGTAGATATGTTACTACACTAGCAGAATTTTAAGCTCATCTTACGTACGAACATCTGTCCACTATACAGCCTTTTGGCTATAGTTAATGATGTATGGATAGATGCAAATGAAAAGATTTATTAACGATTGAAAATTCACATTATCAAAACATTTTCTCCCCGTTTATATTTCGATTTAGATTATGAAATAGTGACAGGCAGACTGATAAATGACAGAAAAATATCATAAAAATAATTTTGTTTCACTTTTATGTTCTTTCTACCAAGTTTTGTATTGATTTGATTTAGATGCGGATGTCATTGTAGCAACACGAGTTCTAAATGGCGAAGAATTTTATTCGAGGTATCTTTCTCAAAGGGAAAGTCAGAGGATGTTCCAACTGCTATGTATATGTCAGCTCGATCATCTTTGAAACATGATTTTCAATTTTTTGTAAACATTGAAAGCAAGTTTAATTTCACGATTTGCTAATATGTTGACTCAAATAGACAAAACACACGAAAGGTCAAACTGATCAAAATTTCTCTTAAACTCAGGACTACACTGGCAAATGTTGCAAAGTCTGTGAAGTCACCCTGGGGATCCGTTAATGATTCCGTATTGATATAAACGTTTCTTTTCTAACTTTCCACATCGAATGTAAGAAAAGAACAAATCTAGTGGGTATCTCTACTACCACTTTTTCATTTTCAGCTTCATTTGTTCTGATTAAGACTTTACCCAATCTGATTGCCTCAGATAAATGGGGGTGGGGTGGAAAACAAGCATAATATTGGAACTTTAGAAAAGTACCGTCTGTACGCGGGTATAAGGCGAGTCCAACGGATCAGGGTGTATGACGTTGTTTCTACGGATTACTCCAAACAATCTACCCAGACCCTCATCTGCCGGCTGATCATGCGAAGACAGATATGGGTCCACGTAATTTGCAGTTGCTGTAGACTTGTAAGCGAGGACTAGAAAGTACCTAAGAATGAACGAGAGCGAAATTACGCATGAACTAGAACTGATGTATTTGTTTTTCATGAACTATATCCTAATTATATAGGTCTAGTTTCTTTCATGCCTGTAATATACATAAATTTAAAATTCCCTGCAATGGACTGATCAGCAGAAAATTATGTCGATGAAACGGCTTCACGCTTACACAATCAAACACTAGCGTAGCCAGTTGCTAACAAGAAAAGGAGGTCATTGCAACACGTTTTACATTATATGGTTGCTAACACAATTGATAAAGGAAGAATGTATACATCATGCTTCATGGTCCTTCATGCAACGGTGTCAAAGAACTTCAGTTACATTAAATGTGAAGAATTACAATTTTGTGCATTATGAAAAGTACATGTCATCTGATTCGGCGCTGGTTTGGAATACAAACATCCTATCGGTGCCCCCGACTGGCCAAAGGGTCTAAAGCGCTTACCGTTACGGATCACTGCTATCTCACCTCTGTCTGCGTAGGTTTGAGTCTCGGGTTCGGCCAATGTGGGTAAGCGAGAAAGCTTGCCTGTAGCTTTTCTCGTGGGTCGGTGTTTCTTTACGGGTTTTTCCCTCCATTTATACCGGCCGGCATGTACAGCCAATCTTGTGCTGAAAACAACATCAACAACAACAACAACGAACATCCTCTCAAATTTCACCATTGTAAATGCAAAGGTGTCTGCTCACTTGACATTGACAAGTTGATCAATGTGACCTACTCTTGTCGATTTTAGAGCCATCGATGCTAAAGTACAATTCGTGGGTAATTTTACAGGTTGTTCAGCAGTAACTTGGAATTTCGCACAGGTGTCACAGTGCTGTCTTACTTATTAACACTGTACGCACTTCAATTTCCGGCGTACTCTGTCACAGCAATTATGATCGCTGGATATAGTTGACTAAAATATGTAGTTTTTTTAAATTGTCTTTTTTAAAATAAAGTAGGCCATTTTGTTCGCGTATCGTCCTAATTTTAGCCGCTAACAGTCCTATAAAAATTTTCCACAAATCAGTTTTCAAGTTGGGCACCCTGTCCAGTCAAACATAAAAAGCGATTTCGTACCGAGGCAATTGGAGCATTGCCTTGTCCAAGGACATGCCACGGTAGTTGACCTTAGCTGGTCTGATGGTAGGATTTGAACCCGCAACAATAAATACATGTCCGATTAATGAAGAATGTCTAGAAAATAATAAGATCAAATATTTTATATTGGCACGTGAGTTAGTGGATTTTCAAACATAATTCTGATAATTTACTAGAGTGAAAAAGGGTAAATATTTTTTTACTTCGCTCACGAGACTGATAACACAATGATAACAAAATTGTTGTTGTTGGGCTTAACGCCATTTCCCAGCACACGATAGGCTATTCATGGCGGCCAGTAATAATGGTGAAGGAAGAAACTGGGAAATCACCGGAAAGAACCACCGACCCACGAGAAGCTACTGGCAAGCTTTCTCACATATCTACATTAGCCGAATCCTAGACTCGATAACAAAATTGATTGTTTGGTCTAACAGTAAGTGTAGCAAGGCAAGAGTATATGTTTAAATCTCGACACATACCTTTTACTTAAATAAATTTGCTTATGTGTTTGTAATGGCTTGAATTATAAAAAAAAAATTTATATTTCCACTTACATTTTTCGTGTTAATATACACAAAGCATAGCTGAACATAATGGCATGCTGCTGAGATTATCACATGTGATACCTTGAGAACCTGTTTCAATCTGTTATACATAACGCTATTCAATATGTTTGAACATAAATATAAAATGAAAATTTTTTTTTTTTTCGGTGTCGATAACGTACACTTCAGCTCGTTCGGTTACAAGATCAGAAAAATCCACCCACTCTTGAAATATATCTGTTATTCACTCGTTACAACCAAATATCGTCTATTTATTTGAATTTCTTTATGAAAATAACTGTATTTTTAAATTTTAAAATCACCTATTTGGTTTCCAAGATAATATTCTACACGATTCCACCTCTCATTTCTCACACGACCATAACTGTGCTTAGGAAAGCTGGAAAAGTCATATTTCATCGATAACAATATATTGTTGTCGCGTACACCACTTAGTTTCGGGTGGGTTGGTGGGTTAGGATTTTCTTCTGAGCTAGGAAGTGAAACGGTTATACCAACACAGTATGCGCATTGTTTTCCCTATTACGATATTGTAATCAACCTTTCTTTTGTTCGAGTCAGAAAGACAGTCCAATATTGTCGGCACACGTTTATTGTTACATCTCGAGAGCTGAGCACAATATTCTATTAAAATACATCTTTCTGGTATGAAGTTATTAGAAATCCAATCAGGAGGCACTTTATTACATCAAGGAATATAAAAAAACTGCCCAAAATACCCGTCGTGTAAAAATCCAAATATAAGCCTAGATGCACCCAACGTCTTCGCAATGATAACCTAGAAGCTATCTGGCAGATACGATGTATGTATGTATGTATGTATGTATGTATGTATGTATGTATGTATGTATGTATGTATGTATGTATGTATGTATGTGTGTGTGTGCGTGTGTGTATATGTACGTACGTACATACGTATGTATATATGTATGTTAGTGAAAAAAGAAATGTCTTTCCCTGTCTCTTCCTCTTGATCTGTTTGTGCGTAATCTATCTTGAGGCAGGATAGTTGGGGAAAACAGCTACGTAAGATAGGCATTTTATGTGTCAGCATACCACAACATTTACTATACAAATCTGCGTACTTTTACCCAAGCACATACTCGCTACATGTACATGTAGCGCCCGTTCTATGATGTCTTTCAATGTGAGATACTGAAAAAAAAAAATCAGAATATCAGAGAAAACTCATCTCTCCATATTGTACTTCTATTGCCAGAGTGGCGATACCACTTTTGGGACTTCTTTCTTTTCCCATCTTGGAAATGTATGTGTCCTCATGTATACCATACAATCCCATACGTCCCATATTTAGGCGTGTTTCATTTTCTTTCTCTTTTTCTACATATACTCCCACCTTCACAGCTCTCTCCACTCCATCATGATGGACTGATATTGAACTGTCAATACTGCAGAATAACTTTAGGCAATGACGATGAGAAAATAAAAATGTCAGAAAAAGTAAACTCCAAACAACAAAAAGTAGTCTTTAAGTGTTAATCGAGCTTTCTGAAGACATTTTTTTTCTAGATGAACGATGCATGGTATCAATGTCTCCTTTACAGTATCTGTTACACTCTACGACAAAAAAAGTGGATCGATGTAATAGTAATAAAAAAATCTTAATATAGCATATGAAGACTTTCACTTCTCAAACCGAGGCTCCTTTACCTCACGTCGAAGCAATTCCGTTGTTCAGGTACTTGCTGTACATTGAACGTACATGTTTGGCATTTTGCCCGTTTTATCTCCGTGCGTGACTTTTCCACCACGCTTATAACACCGCCAGACTACGTTTCCTCTTCGCTACCGTACATTGCCAACTAATAATGCTACTAACACCACATACTGAGTACACTATGACTGCTCAGCGATGATCTAGTATGACTTTCGAAAACCAATACATGTATATACAAAGGTTGAAGTCGTAAATACGAGAATACCGTTCTTGTATAGAAGGTTTGTCTGTCAATACAGCTGCTGATTTTGAAACTAGGCACATGGTAGAAAATAGTTTGTTACAATATCTCATCCGGTCTACAGCGATATAATCTATATAGCTGCAAATGAAAACTATAACAAAAATGCCTTCTGATTTTAAAATCGGAAGGGGGAGTACAAACTCAATTATCTGAGAAAATTTCGGTGACGTATTTTGACAAGTACTATTTCATTCACTTTATAGATCTGTTATGTTTGCCCTAACAGAAGCAGTGTCCGAATTTCAAAATGTTAAGAACAATAGCAAATAATCCCTAAAATGTATTGGGGGTGGGTGGGGTTACAAGGTGCACGTACATAAACTAAAAATATTTTGCTTATATATCATATGCCTATCAGTAACCTTGTTTTATCTGTTATGAACTACAGATGTGTTACAACCCACTAACGACCTTATACCATTTGTATTAATATGGTATTTAATATTATTAGGTCGTTAAGATAATGAACCACACCTGGAACAATATTTATCAAGCATTCATTGAAAATATTAAAACTGAAATAAAACTGAAGATTGTTCCGGACATAACATTTCTTTCGATCGACTTATGTGATGATACAGCATTCGTAGCAAAGTTTCACGGCAGCAGAAAAAACCTATAAGAAGGACATGATGATTTTGTAAATATTGCAGACAGTTCGATAAACAGAAACATTATTTCTTGTTTGCGAAGGTGGCAGCCTCCGCAGTTTATCGATCTGGCAGAAGATATAAATCTCCACTTTCTCCCACTCACCCCTAACTTTAGTAGTAAACAACCCACGCGCATGTCTCTGCGGAGTCTTGATTAAATATAGATTTTAGACGTAGATGTGACGTCCGAGGAAGCTGGCAATGCACGCAAGACCTTCTAAGGATTTCATTTCATACTATAATCAACAAGCGAAATAAGTGTACAACTTTCATAGTTAAAGCAAAGAAAAATAAAATTAAATAATATCAGTGATTCTTAATCTTATTAAAAAGTTACACGAATTAAAGTATGCTTAGTTGCGTGAAGGAGTTTTGCATCTCTCTCTCTCTCTCTCTCTCTCTCTCTCTCTCTCTCTCTCTCTCTCTCTCTCTCTCTCTGTACTACCTGCGCTTGTATTAAATATATTATATTCTCAGTAGTACAATTCAAAATCGTTTTGAAGCGAGGACATTTTGAATCTGTAATGCGTATGTAGTGCCCATTAAAGACAACGTGAAACTAGTTGCTACTGTTGGTAGTGGTGTCCAAATAGGCACCATATGTTCAACGGAAAATCTAACCGAAAGTACGCAAAAATAGAATGAGAGCAAATAATTTTCCGCAACTTACCTCTAAATCTTTCAAGGTACAATCACAGTGATTATTGAATAACACACGACTATACGGGGTTTGTCAAGCCTTGATAGAATCTATTCGACACTCGATTATCCAGCAGTGTTGTTTCCTCGACGCAATTTCTTCTCTATTGTCATTGATTACACCGTGCGCAATATAAAGTTTGCCTCATGAATATGCATGAGCTGAAGGAAAAACGTGTTCAACGATTGGAGCAGACGGTCGACACTAGTCAGAAACAAGTAGCGGACTGCCTTCGGCTAAAAGTGTACATTAGTGTGATTTTATTATTGTTGTTGTTATTGTATGTGTGTGTGCATATATATATATATATATATATATATATATATATATATATATATATATATATATATATATATATATATATATATATATATAGATATATATATAGATATATATATATAGATATATATATATATATATATATATATATATATATATATATATATATATATATATATATATATATATATATATATATATATATATATAATATACCAGAAATAACAGACAGACAGACAGACAGACAGAGCTATCCCTGGATTCAGTAGAAGAATCTTGATAATAGTGGGTAGAAATAATAGTTTAATACAAACAATACTATCATACAGATTAGAGAAATTAAATTCGCACTCTATCGACTCAGTGCCTTCACTTTTTGGTGATGCGTGCTTAGTCGTGACGGCATATGGGCTGGTGCGTGCAGGCAGGGCGATGGGTGCCAATCACTCGCGAGAGAGAGAGAGAGAGAGAGAGAGAGAGAGAGAGAGAGAGAGAGAGAGAGAGAGAGAGAGAGAGAGAGAGAGAACAAACGATAGGCTATACATGGCGGCCAGTATTAACGGTGGAGCAAGAAACCGGGAAATCCGCGGAAAGAACCACGAGAAGCAAATAGCAAGCTTTCTCACCTATCCACCGCCGTATTTTAGACTGGAACCCACGCCGACAGGTGAAATGGCAATGATCCGTAATGGAGAGCGCTTTAGCCCACTCGGCCACTCGGGGCCCGTATGTATGTATGTATGTATGTATGTATGTATGTATGTATGTATGTATGTATGTATGTATGTATGTATGTATGTGTGTGTGTGTGTGTGTGTTATGTATCCACTGAATCGGGTTAGTATCATATATTTGAAAACTCATACATATTTAAACAATAATTCGAAACTAATAGGCAATTAGAAATAATATTCTGTAAATGTTCATATAATGCTTTTACCATGTAAGCTAATATTATTTTCTTACTAATCATTTTGAACCATCATTTTACAAGATTTACCATTCTTTGTTCAATTACATTGACGGAAAGAGTGAACACCTATTAAGTTCTCTGGTCGTAAAGAATAGATAAAGTTTCTGAGCAGAGAAATGTAGGTA